>BJKM01001236.1:25000-34782 GCA_015082035.1 Chaenogobius annularis | reverse complement strand
GCCACTCACGCGCTGAGTAAGACCGAAAGTTTCAAGGACAGCATGAAGCTCTTTAGCGTTTCTGTCACAGATATTATCAACATGAACATTGAAATCACCTGTTATAACCAAACCATCAAAGTCTGTGCATACGACTGAAAGCATCTCAGTAAAATCATCAATAAAACTTTTGCAGTGCTGAGGAGGCTTGTATAAAACAATGAAGAAATGGATGGAGACTGTTTTAGCTCAATTTTAAAGGCTACGTACTCGAATGTTGAAAACACCCCAAAGGACAACCTGTGGGTAACTATTTCATCTCTAACAAAAGCACACACACCTCCTCCCTTTTTTGGTGTAATCCCTCATGGAGTGTTCCGTTGTAGAAAAAGATTCAGTTGTTTCATCTGGACTCTGTTTTAGAAAAGCAAAACGTTTCAACTCTCATCCAAGAGTCATTCTCAATCTGTGAAACACGTCTGAGAACCAATCCTACTCTGTGAAAGCCCTGCCCACAGGGCTGATAATGGCCCATTGAAACTTAACTATCTCAGTTAAGTTTCAATTAAGGGCCATCTACATCCTATTGTGACCTGACTTTGGCTCCCTCCTCATTAAGTACCTGATTAGCATCAGAATGCCTCGGGCGTCTCCAGGATTTCAAAATCTCTTTTTAACAAAGATTGCCCCCCTAACTCCTTCTTAACTCCTCCTTAACTCCTCCTTCAAACCATCTCTTCTCCTGCTCAGAACCTTCTCCTCACTGTCTTCAATAGAGTGGTTTGTGGCTTTGAGATGAAGATGCACGGCGCTCTATGGTCCTGAACTCGAGTGTCTTCTGTGCTGATAAAGCCTCTTGTGCAATGGCTGTTTAGTCTCACTATGTGGCGCTCTTTCTTCCTACCTGCATTGGATAGAATACACTACTTTGCTGTTTTTGTGTCGGCATCTTGTCCTTAAGATGGACCAGTTTGGGTCTTAAAGCGTTCCTGGTTTGAAATAAACAGGGACTTTGTGTTTGTAGAGTCCCGAGACATAAGGGACAGAGACATAATGGACAGAGACATAATGGACAGAGACATACGAGGGACAGAGACATAATGGACAGAGAATACATAAGGACAGACATAAGGGACAGAGACATAAGGGAGACATAGACAGACATAATAGGACAGAGACATAAGACAGAGCATAAGGACATAAGGGACAGAGACGATAAGGACAGAGACATAATGGACAGAGACATAAGGACAGAGACATAAGGACAGACTAAGGACATAAGAGACATAAGAGACATAAGGGACAGAGACATAAGGACAGAGGACATAAGGACAGAGACATAATGGACAGAGACATACAGAGACAATGGACAGAGACATAAGACAGAGACATAGGACAGAGACATGAGGGACAGAGACATAATGGACAGAGACATAAGGACAGAGACATAATGGACAGAGACATGGACAGAGACATAATGGACAGAGAATAATGGACAGAGACATAAGGGAAGAGACAGAACAGGACAGAGACATAGGGACAGAGACATACAGAGACATAATGGACAGAGACATAATGGACAGAGACATAAAGGGACAGACATGAGGACAGAGACATAAAGGGACATAAAGAGACATAAGGACAGACATAAGGGACAGAGACAAATACAGACATAAGACAGACATAAGACATAGACATAATGGACAGAGACATAAGGACAGAGACAGAGACAGAGACATAAACAGAGACATAAGGACAGAGACATAAGGGACAGAGACATAACAGAGGGGACAGAGACATAATGGACAGAGACATAAGGGACATATTCATGATTCAGCTCTTCTCTCTGGTCCAGATATGCCAGTCTGTTCTTCTGCTCGGGTTTGGAGGAGCAGGACAACGAGCTTCTCACTCTGGAGGTTCTGCACAGATACGTGGAGCTGCTCGATAAATACTTTGGAAACGTGAGGAAAATGACCTGTTCAAAGATAATAATATTGCTCAGTTTAAGAGCCTGTTTTTAGTCGATAAGTTAATGAACTTTAAACAACCTTATCTTAAAACTCATGTGGATGTAATGTGCAGATGATCACAGATGACCACATTTATGGTGGATTTTGACGTGAGAAGTTTAGAGTAAATGCAGTTCTTTACCACACGGTCGGTCTAATCCGAGCGACTTGTGGCAGGTGTGCGAGCTGGACATCATCTTCAACTTCGAGAAGGCCTACTTCATCCTGGACGAGTTCCTGATGGGCGGAGAGATCCTGGAGACGTCCCGGGTCGCTGTGGGCGGATGTATGGAGGAGGCGGACACTTTACAAGAGGTGCAACGTCAACCGCACCTTCAGCACGTTTACGTCTTCTCACAAACTCAAACCGCAAATCCAAATGCAACGCTTTTTCACAAATGGTTCAGCCCAAACTGTCTGTCGATGTTGTGGGTTCAGACTTGGTTTTCCTGGTTCAGTCTAAACCCATCTTAGACCTGGTTTACACCTGGTTTAGACCTGGTTTAGTCCTGGTATAGACCTGGTTTAGACCTGGTATAGACCTGGTTTAGACCTGGTTTAGACCTGGTTTAGACCTGGTTTATAGACCTGGTTTAGACCTGGTTTAGGCTGCCTGGTTTAGACCTGGTTTAGACCTGGTTTAGACCTGGTTTAGACCTGGTTTAGACCTGGTTTAACCTGGTTTGGCCTGGTTTAGGACCTGGTTTAGACCTGGTTTAGACCTGGTTTAGACCTGGTTTAGACCCGGTTTGGCTGGTTTAGACCTGGTTAGACCTGGTTTAGACCTGGTTTAGACCTGGTTTAGACCTGGTTTTAGACTGGTTTAGGCCTGGCCTGGTTTTAACCTGGTTTAGACCTGGTTTAGACTGGTTTAGACTGGTTTAAGGTTTAGACCTGGTTTAGACCTGGTTTAGGCCTGGTTAGACCTGGTTTAGCCTGGTTTAGACCTGGTTTAGACCTGGTTAGCGGGCTGGTTTGGACCTGGTTTAGACCTGGTTTAGACCTGGTTTAGACCTGGTTTAGACCTGGTTTAGTTTAGACCTGGTTTAGGCCTGGTTTAGACCTGGTTAGACCTGGTTTAGACCTGGTTAGACCTCGGTTAGACCTGGTTTAACTGTTTTGGACCTGGTTTAGACCTGGTTTAGACCTGGTTTAGACCGTGGTTAGACCTGGTTGACCTGGTTTAGACCTGGTTAGACTTAGACGTGTGTTAGACCTGGTTTGGCCTGGCCTGTTAGACCTTTTAGCCTGGTTTAGCCTGGTTTAGACCTGGTTTAGACCTGGTTTAGAGCCTGGTTTAGACCTGGTTTAGACCTGGTTTAGTCCTGGTTTAGACCTGGTTAGACCTGTGTTTAGGGCCTGGTTACCTGGTTTAGCCTGGTTTTAGACCTGGTTTAACCTGGTTTTAGCCTGGTTTAGACCCTGGTTTAGACCTGGTTTAGACCTGGTTTAGACCTGGTTTAGACCTGGTTTAGACCTGGTTTAGACCTGGTTTAAGACCTGGTTTTAGACCTCCTGGTTTAGACCTGGTTTAGCCTGGTTTAACCTGGTTTGGGTTTACCCTGGTTTAGACCTGGTTTAGACCTGGTTTTAGACCTGGTTTAGACCTGGTTTTAGACTGGTTTAGGCCTGGTTTAGACCTGGTTTAGACCTGGTTTAGGGCCTGTTTAGACCTGTTTAGACCTGGTTTTAGACCTGGTTTAGACCTGCTTTTAGACCTGGTTTAGACCTGGTTTAGACCTGGTTTAGACCTGGTTTAGGCCTGGTTTAGACCTGGTTTAGACCTGGTTTAGACCTGGTTTAGACCCCTGGTTTAGAACCTGGTTTAGACCTGGTTTAGACCTGGTTTAGACCTGGTTTAGACCTGGTTTAGACCTGGTTTAGACCTGGTTTAGGGTTTAGACCTGGTTTTGGTTAGACCTGGTTTTAACCTGGTTTAATGGTTTAGGACCTGGTTTAGGCCTGCTTTTAGACCTGGTTTAGACCTGGTTTAGGCCTGGTTTAGACCTGGTTAGACCTGGTTTAGACCTGTTTAGACCTGGTTTTAGACCTGGTTTAGACCTGGTTTAGACCTGGTTTAGACCTGGTTTAGAACCTGGTTTAGGCCTGGCTTTAGACCTGGTTTAGACCTGGTTAGACCTAGTTTGACTGGTTTAGACCTGGTTTAGACCTGGTTTACGTGGTTTAGAGACCTGGTTTAGACCTGGTTTAGACCTGGTTTAGACCTGCTTTAGCCCTGGTTTAGACCTGGTTTTTAGACCTGCTTTAGACCTGGTTTAGACCTGGTTTACCGGTGACCTGGTTTAGACTTTTAGACCTGGTTTAGACCTGGTTTAGACCTTTACCTGTTAACCTGGTTTAGGCCTGTTTAGACCTGGTTTAGACTGGTTTTGGCCTGTTTTAGACTGGTTTAGACCTGGTTTTAGACCTGTTTAGACCTGGTTTAGGGTTTAGCCTGCTTTAGACCTGGTTTAGTGGTTTAGACCTGTTTAGACCTGGTTTTAGACCTGGTTTTAGACCTGCTTTAACCTGGTTTAGACCCTGGTTTAGGCCTGCTTTAGACCTGGCCTGGTTTAGACCTGGTTTAGACCTGGTTTAGACCTGGTTTAGACCTGGTTTAGACCTGCCTGGTCTGGTTAGACCTGGTTTAGACCTGGTTTAGACCTGGTTTAGGCCTGCCTGGTTAGACCTGGTACTTTAGACCTGTTTAGACCTTTTAGACCTGCCTGCCTTAGACCTGGTTAGACCTGGTTTAGACCTGGTTTAGACCTGGTTTAGACCTGCCTGGTTTAGACCTGGTTTAGACCTGCCTGGTTTAGACCTGGTTTAGACCTGGTTTAGACCTGGTTTAGTTTAGACCTGGTTTTGACCTGGTTTAGACCTGGTTTAGGCCTGGTTTAGGGTTTAGGCCTGCAGACCCTCAGACACAGGAACATGCCAACTCCACACAGACTTCTGCTCTTCTGAAACTATGACCACTCAAACATTCAAACGTTTGTTATTTCATTTCAGACGATGGAGGAGTACATGAGCCGACCGGCCTACTGAGCCAAAGTGGGCCACAGTGGGCCAAACGGGGCCACAGTGGCCAAACGGGCCACAGTGGGCCACAGTGGGCCAAACGGGCCTTTATGACGGAGTGAGACGTTTGATATTGTGATGTCTCATGTGAACATAATTTCCTGCATAAATGTGTTTCTACAAGTGTGTGTCTCATTTTGTATTCGTTCAAAATGCACGACAACAAATCCTCCTGCTCCAATGACTGGGATTCACAACAGTAACACAACACAAACACAATATAACAAACACTAACACAACATACAACTCAACACAACTCAACACACAACTCAACACAACACACAACACAACACAATATAACACAACACTGACACAACACACAACTCAACACAACACACAGCACAATATAACACAACACAACACTGACACAACACACTGCTACTGCTACTGACTAC
Organism: Chaenogobius annularis; assembly: GCA_015082035.1. Taxonomy (NCBI): domain Eukaryota; kingdom Metazoa; phylum Chordata; class Actinopteri; order Gobiiformes; family Gobiidae; genus Chaenogobius; species Chaenogobius annularis. The sequence continues at coordinate 29,315 of BJKM01001236.1, read as the reverse complement.
TACTACTACTACTACTACTACTACTACTACTACTACTACTGCTACTACTGCTACTACTACTACTACTGCTACTACTACTGCTACTACTACTACTACTACTACTACTACTGCTACTACTACTACTACTACTACTGCTGCTACTGCTACTACTACTACTACTGCTACTGCTACTACTACTACTACTGCTACTGCTACTGCTACTACTACTGCTACTACTGCTACTGCTACTGCTACTGCTACTACTGCTACTGCTACTGCTACTGCTACTGCTACTGCTACTGCTACTGCTACTACTACTACTACTACTACTACTACTCCTTTCTACTACCACTACTTGTCACTGTGTACTTGTACTTCGTTCTTGTCTGTTTCCAGTGAAGCCTAAACATTTTCAGAGCCAATAAAGAAGCAAAAGACAGCGAGGAAAAAATATAAGTCAATGCTTTATTAGTGACGTGTGGTAAGAGTCGGAGCACAGTAAAAACGAGCAGACACAGGTTGAAATACTGCAGTAGCTGAAATACTGCAGTGGTTGAAATACTGCAGTGGCTGAGGCTGGTGACGTCCTGCACAGAGAACGCTTGGATTCTCTCACAAATGTCTTCAAACATCTCAAATGTCAAACTAAACTAAGACTGTCACTCCATCATCAAGGACAATCCATCGCCGTGATTCTCAGACTGTTGGACGAGGTCTGGACGAGGTCTGAACCAGGTCCAGACCTGGGTTAGACCTGGGTTAGACCTGGGTTAGACCTTGGTTCAGACCTGGGTTAGACCTGGTTCAGACCTGGGTTAGACCTGGGTTAGACCTGGTTTGGGCCTGGTTTGGACCTGGTTTAGACCTGGGTTAGACCTGGTTTGGACCTGGTTTGGACCAGTTTGGACTCGGTTTGGACCCGGTCTAGACCTGTTTGAACCTGGTTCGGACCCGGTCTAGACCCGGTCTAGACCTGGTTTGGACCCGGTCTTGTCCTCCGTGTGTCTTGGGCGCTTTAGAGATGAACCGCTGTAGAAGAACTCGTTTGGACCTGGTTTGGACCTGTTTGGACCTGTTTGGACTGTTTGGACTGTTTGGACCTGGTTTGGACCCGGTCTAGACCTGGTTTGGACCTGGTTTGGACCCGGTCTTGTCCTCCGTGTGTCTTGGGCGCTTTAGAGATGAACCGCTGTAGAAGAACTCGTTGGAACACATTTACGTCGTCACATTTCTGTACAAATACGAGCACATTTACTCTTCACTTTTGGCCTCTGGTTCTTCTGGACTCACGAAGCTCAGAAGTTTCATCACGTCTTCATCGTCCAAACCCTCCGCTCCTCTCGTCTCCACGTCGGACGCTCTGTTTTCGTTTCTGCCCGACTCCATTTGGTCGAAATAGTTGCGTACGGCGCTCTCGAAAGACCCCGCCTCCTCCTCGGTCTCCTCCCTCTTTTGGGCCGTCCTGCCTCCGTACGTTGGGTATTTGGACAACATCCGCGCGGCCAAAAACGTGGCCAGCTGGTTTCCGGTGTCGTCGTAGTCGTCCTTCAGCGTGGTTTGGAATCTCTGCGGTTGCTTTGCCGTCGGACTTCGTTGTCTCCAAACGGGGCGAGCGTACGCGCTGTTGAGCGGCTTCCTGAACGCACTCTGGGCGCCGTTGTCATCCAAGCCTAAGATCTTCAGAATCCTCTCCGTTCTCATTTCGTCCGGCGTCTTTCGCCTCATCGGCAGCCGCCTGCTGAAGTATTCGGGTTTCTGGTTCGTCTTCTTGGCGTGGACTGGCGCCACTTTTAGCCTGGTGATTTCGCCGGTTCTCAACATGTCGACGAGATCTTCTGGCGGGATTTGGTACTTCTGCGAAATCTGCAAAAGTCTGTAGAGCATTTTGGGATCGATATTGTTCCTGAACTCGGCCGCGCTCCGCTCCATCCTCTCCTCCTCCTCCTCTTCCTCCTGCTCCAGCTCCCTCTTCTTCTGCTCCTCCTCTTCCTCCTGCTCCAGCTCCCTCTTCTTCTGCTCCTCCTCTTCCGTCCGCTCCAAAACCTTCAGCAAATAAAAATCCGCCAAGTTTGCCATTTCACCCTCGTCTTGGTCGTCAGATCTTTTGGTTCTAAAGCCATCGGCGTTTTCTTGGTCATCGTCTTCCACGTAATCCAAGGCGCGTTCGAGTTGGTGCCCGTTTTCCTCGTCTTGATCCCAGTCGCCTTCGTCGTAAGCGGCATCTCTCGCGGCAAACGAACCTTCGTCTTCCTCGCTGTTTTCCCGTTTGAAGTTGAAGTTCATTTTGCCGAGCTCGTCGAAGACGGACTGCAGCGTGGCCAGGTTCTGCGGCGTGTATTTCTCTTCCACGTTTTCGTTGGTGCGTTTGAAATTGTCGGCGCGATCGAAATGCCGCCGCCCGTCTTCGCCGTCCTCTTTTTCGTCGTCTTCGAACAGTAGCGGCATCTCTTGATGCGGGGTTATCGCCTGAGCATTCGCGTTCTCCGCAGTTTCTTGGGCGGGTTTCGCCGCCTTTTCCGTCTGCTGGAGCGTACTCAAAACGGCCTGCAGCAGCTCCTCGCTTTTGTCCTCCTGACGCGGTTCCTCGCTCCGTTGCCCGAGCGTCGATCTCTCAAAACCCGCGTCCTGCTGGTCCTGCGGTTTGGCGTTTTGGCGCAGACTTTGGATGTACTCGAGAGCCTTCAGCATGTCCTCGTTTGGGACGGGCGCGTTGGACTCGGCGCCTCGTAGCCGGTGGTCTCTCAGTGAAGCCGCGCTGGTGCCAGACCGATCCAGGAGCGCGGACACGAGCAGGAGGAGGAGGAGCAGGTGGGACACGCAGAGCCGGGAGCATTTCGCTGTCGCCGCGGGAGACGGCATCTGCAGAAAGAGAGAGAGAGACATTTTAAGATGAACCATTTCTTTGTTTGTTCAGGTTCTGCTGGAGTTTGAAGACACGTGGTTTTGTTTGGAACAGATATTATTTATTCAGATCCAAAAGAACCGAATGTGAGATGTTTTACGAGACAATAGAAGATGTCGTTGTCCTGCGGCTAACGGCCAGCCATCTTCAGAACCTCCCGACAAGGTCGTTACAGCCTCTAACGAGTCTTTACAAAGAACCTACTGCGCTAACGCCCATTGAGCTACATTAGCGAGAACAATCTAGAAGAAGATTCAGTCGTTTTATCTGGACGTTTCATCCAAGAGTCATTCTCAATCTGAGAAACAAGTCTGAGAACTCAGGTTTATATCCTCCTCTGCGAAAGCCCCGCCCACAGGGCCTCCTGATAATGGGCCATCGAAACCAACTGGGATGGGCCTATTGTTCACTGACTGTGGCGCCCTCCTCCCTGCCTCCTTAACTCCTCCTTCAAACCATCTTTTGTCCCTGCTCAGAATCTCCACCGTCGAAACGTCTTGTTTTTCTAAAACTGAGATGAAACAACGGAATCTTTTTCTGCAACGGAACCCTCCTGGACAAATGAGGTATTACACCGACAATAGCAAGAACAATCCAGAAAAGGCAAGGAAAGCGTAAGACGGAGGTGCGACTTCCGAGGAGGTGCAGAGGAGGTGCAGAGGAGGTGCAGAGGATGTCAGAGAGCTGCAAGAGTGCAGAAGAGGTGCAGAGGAGGTGCAGAGAAGCTGCAGAGGATGCAGGGTGCAGAGGATGTCGAGAGGTGCAGAGGATGTGCAGAGGGGTGCAAGGGAGGAAGTGCAGAGGAGTGCAGCTGCAGAGGAGCGTGCAGAGAGAGGTGCAAAGGACTGCAGGAGCAAGAGGGTGCAGAGAGTCAGAGGAGGTGCAGAGGACGGTGCAGAGGACGCGAGGAGGTGCAGGAGGGCGGCAGAGGAGGCTGCAGAGGAGTGCAGAGGAGTGAGCAGGAGTGAGGGGTGCGAGGTGCAGGCGGGTGCGAAGAGCTGCAATGAGGTGAGGGGAGGTTGAGACGACTCGATCTATTCTCGTGTTTTTTTCTTTGTGTGAATGTTTCTCGTCGGTTTTTACAGTCGAGTTCAGTTTTGAAGTTTTTCATTGAAAAATAAGACCATGTTTTCTAGATGCAAAATGAAACTCGTCTCACATATTGTGTAATTTACATGTGTTTTGACCTACGACTTCGAACCTGTGCCAAACCACTGCTCACGCCAAAAGGAAGTAACGAAAGAGTCGACGTGTTTTAGAAATGACTTTTCTCTGAAAGTTCAGACTTTATGAAGTAGAACAATATAACAACTGAGATCAAACGCACCGTCTGGGTCAAACACATGAAGACAAGACGCATTGACTTGGACTCACCGTGTCAAGACTTGGGACTCACCTGTGGGTAAAGACTTGGATCAGACCTGGGGTAAAGAC
>BJKM01001236.1:0-20000 GCA_015082035.1 Chaenogobius annularis | reverse complement strand
GGAGAAGGAAGAGGAGGAGTGAGAAGAGGAGTGCAGGGAAGAGAAGAGGAGGAGGAGGTGAGAGGAGGAGACAAGAGTAGGAGGAGAGGAGAGAGAGGAGGAGGGAGAAGATGAGGAGGGAGGAGGAAGAGGAGGAGGAGGAGGAGGAGGAAGAGAGTTAAGAGGAGGCGGGTGAGGAGAGAAAGAGGAGGAAGAGGAGGAGGGAGGAGGAGGAGAGGAGAGAGGAGGAAAGAGGAGGAGGAGAAGAGAGGAGGAGGAAGAGGAGGAGGCGGAGAGGAGGAAGAGGAGGAGGGAGAAGCAGGAGGAGGAAAAAGAGGCAGGAGGAGGAAGCAGAGGAAGAGGAGGAGGTAGAAGAGGAGGAGGAGGAGGAGGAGGAAAGAGGATGGAGGGAGAGGAGGGATGAAGAGGAGGGAGAAGCGTCGGAGGAGGACCAGTAAGGAAGCGGAGGCAGTGGAGGTGACCGCGTGAAGCATGATGAGGAGGAGGAGAAGAGGAGCGAAGAGGAGCTAATTACATCGCGTATACATCCTTTAGATCAAAAGTGTTTCATGTTGGACTTTTTCTATCTTTCATTCTTTTTAATGTCTGACAAAAGAGAACGCTCAAAGTAAAGCTGTAAAGCAGGTCTTAAACACACCGAGTCTAAACCAGGTCTAAACCCTTCAGCGCGCCTCTTCCTCTCCTAAGCCCTCCTCTAACTTCTAGGTCTTAACACCGATGTCTAACCAGCTCAAACCAGGTCTAACCAGCAGGTCCAAAACAGGGTCCGATGAAAAAGCGCAGGTTCCTAAACCCAGGTCCCTCTCAAGAAGCAGGTCTAAACACACGGTCCTAAACCAAGGCCAGAACCAGGTCTCTGAACCAGGGTCATAACCAGGTCTAAACGACTAGAGTACTCTATTATAACCACGTCTAAACCATGAGTCTAACACCACGGTCCAAAACCAGGTCGTAAAGCAGGTCTAAACCAGTTCTAAACCAGGTCGTAAAACCAGGTCCAAAACCAGGTCAACCAGTCTTAAACCAGTGCTAAACCAGGTCTAAACCAGGCACTAACCAGGACTTAAACCAGTCGTAAACCAGGAACAAAAACCAGGACTAAACCAGCTGTTCTAAACCAGGACTCTAAACCAGGACTAAACCAGGTCTAAACCAGGACTAAACCAGGACAAAACCAGGACTAAACCAGGTCTAAACCAGGACTAAACCAGGAGCCTAAAACCAGGTCTAAACCAGGTCTAAACCAGGACTAAACCAGGACTAACCAGGTCTAAAACCAGGACTAAACCTAGTCTAAACCAGGTCTAAACCAGGACTAAACCAGGACTAAACCAGGACTAAACCAGACTAAATCAGGTCTAAAAACCAGGACTAAACAGCGACTAAACCAGGTTCAAACCAGGTCTAAACCAGGTCGTAAACCAGGACTAAACCAGTCTGAACCAGGACTAAAACAGGACAAACCAGTCTAAACTAGGACTAAACCCAGGACTAAACCAGGTCTAAAACCAGACTAAACCAGGACTAAACCAGGTCCAAACCAGCGTCTAAACCAGGACTAACCAGGTCTAAACTCAGACTTTAAACAGGACTAAACCAGGGTCTAAACCAGGTCAAACCAGGACTAAACCAGTTCCTAACACCAGGACTAAACTTAGGACTAACACCAGAACTAAACATTTCTTAAACCAGGACTAAACCAGAACTAAACCAGGTCTAAACCATCGGTCTAAACCAGGACTAAAACCAGGACTTAAACCAGGACTAAACCAAGCGTCTAAACCAGGGCACTAAACCAGGACTAACCAGGACTAAACCAGGTCTAAACCAGGACTAAACCAGGACTAAACCAGGTTCTAAACCAGGTCTAAACCAGGACTAAACCAGGTCCTAAACTCAGGTCTAAACCAGGTCTAACCAGAGCTAAACCAGCGACTTAAACCAGGACTAAAACCAGGTCTAAACCAGGACTAAAACCAGGTCCTAAACCAGGACTAAACCAGGACTAAACCGGGTTAAACCAGGACAAACCATGTCTATAAAACCAGGACTAAATCAGGTCTAAACCAGGTCTAAACCAGGACCAAAGCAGACTAAATCAGACTAAAAGGCAGCGACTAAATCAGTCTTAACCAGGACTAAACAGTCTAAACCAGTACTAAAGCAGTCTAAACCAGTTCTAAACAGGACTAAACCAGACTAAACCAGGTCCAAACCAGACTAAAACCAGACTAAATCAGGATCTAAACCAGACTAAAACCAACTAAACCAGCGTCTAAACCAGTGACTTAAACCAACTAAAACAGGTCCAAACCTAGACTAAACCAATGACTAAATCAGTCAAACCAGGTCTAAACCAGTCTAAAACTAGGTCTAAACAAGAACTAAACCAGGCTAAACCAGGACTAAACCGAATAAACCAGGAACCAAACCAGGACTAAACCAGGCTAAACTAGACTTAAACCAGGACTAAACCGCGGTCTTAACCAGGTCTAAACCAGGACTATACCATCTAACCAGTCTAAACCAGACTAAACCAGACTAAATCACGTCTTAAACCAAATAAACCAGACTAAACCAGGACTAAATCGTCTAACCAAGCGTCTAAACCAGGCCTAAACCAGACTAAACCAGAATAAAGCAGTCTAAAACCAGGACAGAACAGGACTAAACCAGAATAAATCAGTCTAACCCCTTTTAAACCAGACTAAACCAGGACCAAACCAGTCTAAACAAGCCTAAACCAGGACTAAACCAGGACTAAACCAGGTCTAAACCAGAACTAAACCAGGACTAAACCAGGTCTAAACCAGGACTAAACCAGGACTAAACCAGGACTAAACATGGTCTAAACCAGGACTAAACCAGGACTAAACCAGGACTAAATCAGGACTAAACCAGGTCTAAACCAGGTCTAAACCAGGACTAAACCAGGAATAAACCAGGTCTAAACCAGGACTAAACCAGGACTAAATCAGGTCTAAACCAGGTCTAAACCAGGGCTAAACCAGGGCTCAACCAGGACTAAACATGGTCTAAACCAGGACTAAACCAGGTCTAAACCAGGACTAAACCAGGACTAAACAAGGACTAAAGCAGGACTAAACCAGGACTAAACCAGGACTAAACATGGTCTAAACCAGGACTAAACCAGGTCCAAACCAGGACTAAACCAGGTCCAAACCAGGACTAAAACAGGTCCAAACCAGGTCCAAACCAGGACAAAACCAGGTCTAAACCAGGACCAAACCAGGTCTAAACATGGTCTAAACCAGGACTAAACCAGGTCTAAACCAGGGCTAAACCAGGTCCGAACCAGTGTCCAACACTGATATCCGGTTCATGTTATCTCGAGTTTGATGTTTCAGATGTTTGTTCTGTATTCGTCACCAGAGCCACCAGACCCTGAAGATCCTCCCCTCGGCCTTTGCAGCTTGTGATCTGTTTGGCATCAGTTCCCATGGCGACCGTTATTTAAACGAGCTGCCGGCTAAAGCTAACATCATTAATCATTCATTCTGCTTTTCTCACGGCCTTTTCTTCCCAAACGTTCCTTCTTCTGTCTCAGGACGTGATTCAACTGAAGCTTCAGAAGGTGGAGACTCCAAAGACCTGAACGTTCTCAGTGAAAGGACAAGTTTGTGGAGCCAAAGTCTTCCATCTGAGATCTCCACAAACTCTTGACTTTAATATATTTAACTTAATACTCTTTGAGAAGAACACTTTTCCACGACATTCGGAAGACTCTGGAGCGACTTGAGTCAAGCTCCTGCTCCTCAGGCTTCTGCTCCTCAGGCTTCTGCTCCTCAGGCTGCTGCTCCTCAGGCTTCGCTCCGCAGGCTGTGCACTCCTCAGCTTGCTGCTCCTCAGGCTGCTGCTCCTTCAGGCTTCTGCTCCTCAGGCTTCTGCTCCTCAGGTTTCTGCTCCTCAGGGCTTCTGCTCCTCAGGCTGCTGCTCCTCAGGCTTCTGCTCCTCAGGCTGCTGCTCCTCAGGCTGCTGCTCCTCAGGTTTCTGCCTCTCAGCTTCTGCTCCTCACGCTTCTGCCTCTCAGGTTGCTGCTCCTCAGGCTTCTGCTCCTCAGGCTGCTCTCCTCAGGTTTCTGCTCCTCAGGCTTCTGGTCCTTCAGGTTTCATGCTCCTCAGGCTTCTGCTCCTCACGCTTCTGCTTCACTCAGGTTGCTGCTCCTCAGGCTTCTGCCTCCTCAGGCTTCTGCTCCTCAGGTTCTGCTCCTCAGGCTTCTGCTCCTCAGTTCTGCTCCTAGCTCTGCTCCTCAGGCTTCTGGTCCTCACGCTTCTTGCTCCTCACGCTCCTGCTCCTCAGGCTCCTCAGCTGCTGCTCTGTCTGCTCTCGTCTGCTGCTCCTCAGGCTCTTGCTCCTCAAACTTCTGCTTCCTCAGGCTTCTGCTCCTCAGGCTGCTGCTCCTCAGCGCTTCTGCTCCTCAGGTTTCTGCTCCTCTCAGGGTTTTCTCTGCCCTCTCATGCTGCTGCTCCTCCTCAGCTGCTGCTCCTCAGGCTCTGCTCCTCACGCTTCTGCTCCTCAGGTTTCTGCTCCTCAAGGCTCTGCTCCTCAGGCTTCTCTGCTCCTCAGCTCTGCTCCTCAGGCTTCTGCTCCTCAGGCTTCTGTCTCCTAGGTTTCTGGTCCTCAGGCTTCTGCTCCTCAGGTTTGCTCAGGCTGCTGCTCCTCAGGTTTCTTGCTCCTCAGGCTGCTGCGTCCCTCAGGCTTGCGGCCCTCAGGCTTCTGCTCCTTCAGTCTGTCCTCAGCTGTGCTCCTCAGGCTGTCTACTACGACACCATCAGGCTGGATCTCGGCCTCCCTCCAGGTGCGTCCTCCCGGTTCTCGCCTCAGGCTTACTGCTCCTCAGGCTTGCTCTCCTCAGGCTTCTGCTCTCCTCAGGCTGCTGCTTCCTCAGGTTTTTGCTCCTCAGGCTTCTGCTCCTCAGTTTCTGCCTCCTCAGGTTTCTGCCTCCTCAGGCTTCTGCTCCTCCAGGTGCTGCTCCTCAGTTTCTGCTCCTCAGGCTTCTGCTCCTTACAGGCTGCTGCTCCTCAGGCCTTCTGTCTGGAATAGTTACTCGTGAGGAAAGGCGCCTTTGTGTTTGTGCAGAGCCCCAGGGAGCCTCACACTGCAGGAGGGCGGCGGGAGGAGCTCACATCGAGCAGGGGCGGGAGGGAGCTCACATCGGGGCGAGGGGTCCTGAGAGGCGAAGCTCAACGAGGCGCCGGAGGGGGGACAGCTCACATCGATGAGGCGGCGGGGAGGAGCTCACACGAGCAACGGGCGGACGGGAAGCTCCACATTCCGAGGAGGGCGGAGGAGAGCTACATCAACTAGCGGGAGCCATGGAGCGAGCGGAGAGGGAAGCTCACATCGAGCCGAGGCCGGGAAGCTCACTCAGGAGGCGGAGCTTTGAGCGGCGAGAGGACAGCTCACATCGGCGAGGGGCGCATACATCAGAGTGAGGCGCTTGGAAGAAGTCTAAAGCAGGGTCTAAAGCTCTCACAGGTGAAGTCTAAAGCAGGTCACAGCTTCACAGGTGAAGTTCTAAAGGCAGTCCACAGCTCCACTGGTGAAGTCTAAAGCAGGTCCAAAGCTCTCAACAGGAGTGAAGTCATAAAGCAGGTCTAAAGCAGGTCTAAAGCTCTCACAGGTAGAAGTCATTAAAGCACGATCTAAAGACACACACAAAGTCTAAAGCAAGTCCAAAGCTCTCCACTGGTGAAGTCTAAAGCAGGTCCACAGCATCTCACAGGTGATTCTAAAGCAGGTCCAAGCTGCTCACTGGTGAAGCCCTAAAGCGGTCCACAGCTACTCACAGGTGAAGGTCTAAAGCAGTCCACCCAGCTCTCACTGGTGAAGTCTAAAGCAGTCCACAGCTCTCAATGTGAAGTCTAAAGCAGCGTTCCACAGCTCTCATGGTGAAGTCATAAAGCAGGTCTAAAGCTCTCACAGGTGAAGTCTTAAAGCAGGTCCACAGCTCTTCAAACATGGTGAAGTCTAGCTACCCCTCCTGAAGTCTAAAAGCAGGTCTAAAGCTCTCACAAGGTGGAAGGGCATAAAGCAGGTCCACAGCTCCACAGTATGAAGTCAAAGGAACAGGTCTAAAGCTCTCACAGGTAGTCTAAAGCAGGTCCACAGCTCTCCTGGTGAAGTCTAAAGCAAGGTCCACAGCTCTCACAAGGTGAAAGTCTAACAAGCAGGTCCAAAAGCTACCTCACTGGTGAAGTCTAAAGCAGGTCTAAAGCTCTCACTTGTGAGTGCTAAAGCAGTGCCACAGCTCTCACAGGTGAAGTCATAAAGAGGTCTAAGCAGGTCAAAGCTCTCACAGGTGAAGTCTAAAGACAGGTACAGCTGCTCAACTGTGAATCTAAAGCAGAGTCTAAAGCTCTCACTGGTGAAAGTCTAAAAGCAGTACTAAAGCTCTCACAGGTGAAGTCTAAAGCAGTCCACAGCTCTCACAGGTGAAGTCTAAAGCAGGTCCACAGCTCTCAAAACTGCGTGAAGTCTAAAGCAAGGTCCCAAAGCTCTCACAGAGTTGAAGTCTAAAAGCAGGTCTAAAGCAGGTCTAAAGCTGCTCACAGGTGAAGTCTAAAGCAAAGGGCTCTAAAGCTCGTACACAGGTGAGTCTAAAAGCAGTCCAAAGCTCTCCACTGCTGAAGTCATAAAAGCAGGTCCACGCTCTCACAGAGTGAAGTCTAAAGCAGTCCACAGCTCTCCACTGGTGAAGTCTAAAGCAGGTCCACAGCTCTCACAGTGAATCTAGTGTCCAGCTCTCACTGGTGAAGTCCTAAAGCAGGCCACAGCTCTCACTGGTGAAGTCTAAAGCAGGTACCACAAGCCATCTCACTGGTGAAGTCCTAAAGCAGGTCTAAAGCTCTCACAAGGTGAAGTCTAAGAAAGCAGGTTCCACACTCTCACTGTGTAAGTCAAAAGCAGGTCCACAGCTCTCACAGGTGAAGTCTAAAGCAGGTCTAAAGCTCTCCACAGGTGTGAAGTCTAAAGCAAGGTCAACAGCTCTCAACAGGTGAAGTTCTAAGCAGGTCTAACTCTCACAGGTGGAAGTCTAAAGCAGGTCCACAGCTTCCACTGGTGAAAGTCTGAAAGGCAGGTTCCAACAGCTCCTCACAGGTGTGAAGTCCCTAAAGGGCCAGTCCACAGCCTCTCACTGGTGAAGGTCTAAGCAGGTCTAAGCTCTCACTGTGAAGTAAAGCAGGTCCCAGCTCTTCACAGGTGAAGTCTAAGCAGGTCTAAAGGAGGTCTAAAGCTTCTCACAGGTGAAGTCTTTAAAGGCAGGTCCACAGCTCTCACTGGTAAGTCCTAAAAGGCAGGTCCTAAAGCTCTCGACTGGTAAGTCCTAAAGCAGGTCTAAACCTCACAGGGTGAAGTCTAAAGCAGGTCCACAGCTCTCACTGGTGAAGTCTAAAGCAGGTCTAAAGCTCTCACTGTGAAGTCTAAAAGCAAGTTCCACAGCTCTCACAGGTGAAGTCTAAAGGCAGGTCCAACAGCTTCTTCACTGTGAAGTCTAAAGCAGGTCTAAAGCTCTCACAGGTGAAAGTCCCCCTAAAAGCAGGTCCACAGCTCGTCCACAGGTGAAGTCAAAGCAGAGTCCACAGTCTCACCAGAGTGAAGTCTAAAGCAGGTCTAAAGCTCACATGTGAAGTCTAAAGCAGGTCCCCAGCTCTCACTGGTGAAGTCTAAAGAGGTCCACAGCTCTCACTGGTGAAGCTAAAGCAGGTCCACAGCTCTCACAGGTAGTCTAAAGCAGGTCTAAAGCTCTCACAGGTGAAGTCTAAAGCAGGTCCACAGCTCTCACAGGTGAAGTCTAAAGCAGGTCCACAGCTCTCACTGGTGAAGTCTAAAGCAGGTCCACAGCTCTCACAGGTGAAGTCTAAAGCAGGTCTAAAGCAGGTCTAAAGCTCTCACAGGTGAAGTCTAAAGCAGGTCCACAGCTCTCACTGGGCGGGGGAGCGATGACGCTGCTGCATTCTCCTTGTTGTTGTGGGACATTATCTGACGCTGGTGAACGCATTAGTTCTGCTCTTTGTGAGACAGAGATGTGCCTCAGATTGTGTCATTTGCTCCGGGAGGATCGTAAAACGCAGGATCACATTGTTTTCCCCGAAATGACACGAGGAACCGAGTCATGAAAAGGCACGTGACCGGGCCGTAAACCGGCTGAAAGGTTCTCAGACGAGAGGCCGTTCTGAGGCGACACGTGGCACTTTTCACCATCGAACGCAGACAAATAAAAGCAGCTTAACTTCATGTTTTGAGGGAAATAAAGCATAAATCAGATCCAAACCAGGACCTCACCAGGACTAAAGGTGCTCTGGAGTTCACTGTGGAGCAGAACTGTGTGAAAGTGTTTCCACTGCTGGAGGTGAAGCTCAGGAGGAGCTCTCAGCAGCAAGATGACAGCACCAGAGAGAACGCAGACTCAGACAGAAGATGTAAAACGCAGGTATAAAAGGAGCGCAAACCGGTTCTGAAGCAGGACAAAATAAGGTCTGAAACAGCTTTGATCCGATGTTGAGTTCCAGAATGCACCGTTCTTAAAAGCTTTATGTAACTGAATGGTCTTGATTTAGGGGGGCAGGAGGAGGGTTTGTGAGCGTCAGAGGATGACTCATCTCTTCAGAGGTTCTGAGGCGACTGCAGCACGAATAATCACACCACTTTGAGCTGGTCACAGAATAAACACAAAATAAACACGCCGTATTTGAGCCTTTATTTAGACTTTTGCTATGAAGAATTACTATTTTTATCTGGAGAAGACATTAGTGGGTGAACACTTCTTCATTCAGCAATGACCTTTGGGTTGGTGGTCAAAGTAAAACATGGGCCCGAGTTTGACTGAGGTAAAGGTCAAACTGGGATGTCAAATGGCCACATGTTTTCTTTACATTCGCCTTCATTCGTCTGGTTTTGATCCTTTCACTGTTCAAATGATCTTCTCTGTGGTTCACATGAAGCCTAAGAAGGAAACAAAGGCAGGTTGTGCACATGTGGGGCTGGTTGTGCACATGTGGGGCTGGTTGTGCACATATGGGGCAGGTTGTGCACATGTGGGGCAGGGTATGCACATGCAAGGCTGGTTGTGCACATGTGGGGCTGGTTTTGCAGATGTTGGGCAGGTTGTGCACATCTGGGACAAGTTGTGCACATGTGGGACAGGTTGTGGGGCAGGTTGTGTGGGCAGTTGTGGGGGCAGGTTGTGGGGCAGGTTGTGGGCAGTTGTTGTGGGGCAGGTTGTGGGGCAGGGTGTGGGCAGGTTGTGCACATCTGGGACAGGTTGTGCACATGTGGGGCAGGGTGTGCACATGCGAGGCTGGTTGTGCACATGTGGAGCTGGTTGTGCACATGTTGGGCAGGTTGTGACATGTGGGCAGGTTTGCACATATGGGCAGTTGTGCACATGGGGGCAGGGTATGCACCATGAAAGGCTGGTTGTGCACATGTGGGCTGGTTTTGCAGATGTTGGGCAGGTTGTGCACATCTGGGACAAGTTGTGCACATGTGGGCAGGTTGTGCACATCTAGGACAGTTGTGCACATGTGGGGCAGGGTGTGCACATGCAAGGCTGGTTGTGCACATGTGGGCAGGGTGTGCAATGTGGCAGTTATACAATGTGGGGCAGGTGGGGCATGTTGTGGGCAGGTTGTGCACTGGACAGGTTGTGCACATGTTGGGGCAGGGTGTTCACATCGATATCCATAGGGGCTGGTTGTGCACATGTTGGGGCAGGGTGCAATGTGGGGCAGGTTTGCACATGGGGGCAGGCGTGTGCACATGCGAGGGCTGTTGTGCACATGTGGTGCTGTGTTTGCACGTTGGGCAGGTTGTGCACATCTAGGACAGGTGTGCACATTGGGGCAGGTGTGCACATGTGGGCAGGTTGTAGGCGGTTGTGCACATTGTGGGGCAGGTTTGTGGGGCAGGTGTGCACATCTGGACTGTGCACATGTGGGGCAGGTTGTTTACATGTGCGGCAGGTTGTGCACATGTGGGGCAGGTTGTGGGGCAGGTTGTGCACATGTGGGGCAGGTTGTGGGTTAGATATAGGAAGAGACGAGTCGGCTTCAGTTTGTGTTGTGAACGTGACCTAAGTCTGTGAAGTCTGTGAATCTTTTGCATTGATTTTTAACAGACCCTTTAAAAGTTTGTAAAAAGAATCTTTCTTTCGGGGGAGGCAAAAGTGGAACATGACGTACAAACTGGGATTAAACTCACAATAATATCACAAGATATGAAAAAATGCTTTGCCAAAGTGAAACTTAAACACAAATTGGAATCTAGAAAATAGTATTTCTTCTTTATTTGTGATGGAAAAACACGGAACTGTTGCAAATGTTCGTTAAAAAGACTCGTGCGTATTTAAAGTTGATGTCAATTCATCTGTGAAATTGTGTTATGGTTTACTTTATTTGACCTCCATTCTGGAATTTTGAATATTGGCGGAGCATTTTACAAGCTCTTTAAAACTTAAAATGACCAAACCCGTTCTTCTCCTGTTTCCACACGTTCTTGTCTTCACTGTAACATAAAGTTAATTGGATCGTGCCCGTGCGGTAGAGTTTGACAGCCTGAAGTCGCTGCTGGTTTGTTTTTCTTCTCTATTGTCTCCTAGGATACGCACAGTGTCTTCAGTTATAAATATCTCCTGATGTTGCAGCTGAAAGTTTGACTTTATGAGGACATTCTGCACAATAAAATAAATGATACCATAAAGAAGTTCATAAATAGATAAATCAATACATTTCATTTGCTCTTCAGAACCAGAACGTGTCTCCTGCGTTCTTGTTTCCATGGAGATGTTATTGCTTTGCCTGAAATGTTCCGCAGTTTGGCATTAAACCTCAGGTATCACAGGTGCTCATTGAAAAGCATGTACTCTGACTCGCCTCTCCACAGATCTGACGTCACGTTCAGCCGTGTCGCTCTCCATGCAGATCATTTTAATGCCATAAGGTGGAACATTTCAGGCCAAACAATAACATATTGTCATTGACTTTCTATCTTTGATCTTTAAAAATCAATTACCTGATTTAAACCTGGTTCAGACCTGGTTTATACCTGGTTTAGTCCTGGTTTAGAAATGGTTTAGTCCTGGTTTAGACCTGGTTTAGACCTGGTTTAGACCTGGTTTAGTGACCGTGGTTTAGACCTGTTTAGACCTGGTTTAGATCCTGGTTTAGACCTGGTTGTAGTCCTGGTTTAGACCTGGTTTAGACTGGTTTAGGACCTGGTTCAGACCTGGTTTAGACCTGGTTTAGTCCTGGTTTAGACCTGGTTTTAGTCCTGGTGTTAAGACCTGGTTTAGACCTGGTTTAGTCCTGGTTTAAGACCTGGTTTGTAGGCTGGTTTAGGCCTGGTTTAGACCTGGTTTAGACCTGGTTCAGACCTGGTTTAGACCTGGTTAGACCTGGTTTCAGACCTGGTTTTTAGACCTGGTTTAGACAATGGTTTAGACCTGGTTTAGTCCTGGTTTAGACCTGGTTCAGACCTGGTTTAGACCTGGTTTAGACCTGGTTTAGACCTGGTTTAGACTCTGGTTTAGGTCTCGTGTGAATCAGGAGGACATTTTCACTTTTTCTTCTCAGCGCTGATGAAAAGCCGTGTTAAAAGCCGGCGGTCACTAAGTGCCCCAGACAGGAAACGACAATGTGGTACTTTGTCTGAAAAAGGGGGAGCGAGAGAGAGAGGAGAAGGGGGGAGGGGGGTGTGAGAGAGGGGAGGAGAGAGGGGTGAGAGAGGAGGAGAGGGGAGTAGGGGGAGTGAGAAGAAGGAGAGAGGGGGAGAGAGGGGGGAGAGAGAGAGAGAGGGAGAGAGGGGGAGAGAGAGGAGGAGAGAGGGAGAGAGGGGAAGAGAGGAGGAGAGAGGGAGAGAGAGGGGAGAGAGAGAGAGAGGAGAAAGGGGAGAGAGAGAGGGAGGAGAAGAGAGGGAAAGAGGAGGGGGGAGAGAGAGAGAGAGGGAAGAAGGGGGGAGAGAGAGAGGGAGAAAGGGGGGGGGAGGGGTGGAGAGGAGGAGAGAGGAGGAGGGGGTGAGAGAGAGAGAGGAGAAGGGGGGGAGGAGGAGGAGAGGGAGAGAGGGAGAGAGAGAGAGGGGAAGGGGGAGAGAGAGAGAAGGAAAGGGGGAGGGGGTGAGAGGAGGAGAGAGGGAGAGAGGGGGGTGAGAGAGGAGGAGAGAGGGAGAGGGGGGAGAAGAGGAGGAGAGAGGGAGAGAGGGGGAGAGAGAGAGAGAGGAGAAAGGGGGAGAGAGAGAGAGAGAGAAAGGGGGGAGAGAGAGAGAGAGGGAGAATGGGGGAGGGGTGAGAGAGGAGGAGAGAGGGAGAGAGGGGGAGAGAGAGAGAGAGGGAGAAAGGGCGGGGAGAGAGAGAGAGAGAAAGGGCGAGAGAAGAGAGTGAGAGGAGAAGGGAGAGGTGGGTGAGAGAGAGGAGAGAGGGAAGAGAGGGGGTGAGAGAGAGAGAGGGAGAAAGTGGGAGGGAGAGAGAGGAGGAGGAAGAGGGAGAGAGGGGGGGAGAGAGAGAGAGAGAGAGAAAGGGGGAGAGAGAGAGAGGGGAAGGGGGAGGGGGGGTGAGAGAGAGGAGGAGGGGAGGGGGGGTGAAGAGGAGAGAGAGGAGATGAGGGGGGAGAGAGGAGGAGGGGGGGGGGGAGAGAGAGGGAGAGAGGGGAGAGAGAGAGAGAGAGGGAGAAAGAGGGGGGAGAGAAGGGGAGGAGAGAGAGGAGGGAGAGAGAGGGAGAGAGGGGAGAGAGAGAGAGAGAGAGAAGGGGGAGAGAGAGAGAGAAGGAGAAGGGGGGAGGGAGAGAGAGAGGAGAGGAGAGAGGGGGTGAGAGAGGAAGAGAGAGGGGGAGAGGGGGGAGATAGAGGAAGGAAGAGAGGGAGAGAGAAGAGGGGGGGGAGAGAGAGAGGAGAGAGAAGGGGGGAGAGAGAGAGAGAGAGAGAAGGGGGAGAGAGAGAGAAGGAGAAGGGGGGGGGAGAGAGAGGGAGAGGAGAGAGGAGCGGGAGGAGAGGGGAGAGGGGGAGAGAGAGGGGAGAATTATAAAAGAAAAGGGGGGGAGGAAGGGGGTGAGTAGAGGAGGGGAGAGGGAGAGAGAGAAAGGGGGGAGAGAGAGAGAGGGAGAAGGGGGGGTGAGAGGAGGAGAGAGTGACTCATAGGTCAGACTTGTGTTTGTGCAAAACCTTTTAAAGAAGCTGTGCTTTACATCATCCATTTGTTCTGAACTTTTACCAAATGATTTCACTAAACAATAACATTACCTCTGTTCACCTGTTCATCTGTTCACCAGTTCATCAGTTCACCTGTTCACCAGTTCATCAGTTCATCTGTTCACCTGTTCATCTGTTCACCAGTTCACCTGTTCACCTGTTCATCAGTTCATCTGTTCACCAGTTCATCTGTTCAACTGTTCACCTGTTCACCAGTTCATCATATCATCTGTTCACCTGTTCACCTGTTCATCAGTTCATTAGTTCACCTGTTCATCAGTTCATTAGTTCACCTGTTCATCAGTTCATCTGTTCACCAGTTCATCAGTTCACCTATTCATCAGTTTACCTGTTCATCAGGTCACCTTGTTCATCAGTTCACCAGTTCATCAGTTCACCTGATCATCAGTTCACCTGTTCACCAGTTCACCTATGCATCAATTTACCTGTTCATCAGTTCATCGGTTCACCAGTTCATCTGTTCACCTGTTCACCAGTTCATCAGTTCATCAGTTCATCTATTCATCAGTTTACCTGTTCATCAATTCATCAGTTCACATGTTCAACTGTTCACCTGTTCATCAGTTCACCTGTTCATCAGTTCATCTGTTCACCAGTTCATCTGCTCATCAGTTCATCTGTTCACCTGTTCATCGGTTCACCTGTTCACCAGTTCATCTGTTCATCTGTTCACCAGTTCATCAGATCATCTGTTCACCTGTTCACCTGTTCATCAGTTCATTAGTTCACCTGTTCATCTGTTCACCTGTTCATCAGTTCACCAGTTCATCAGTTCACCTATTCATCAGTTTACCTGTTCATCAGGTCACCTTGTTCATCAGTTCACCAGTTCATCAGTTCACCTGATCATCAGTTTACCTGTTCACCAGTTCACCTATGCATCAATTTACCTGTTCATCAGTTCATCAGTTCACCTGTTCACCAGTTCATCAGTTCATCTATTCATCAGTTTACCTGTTCATCAATTCATCAGTTCACATGTTCAACTGTTCACCTGTTCATCAGTTCACCTGTTCACCTGTTCATCAGTTCATCAGTTCACCTGTTCATCAGTTTACCTGTTCATCAGGTCACCTTGTTCATCAGTTCATCAGTTCACCTGTTCACCAGTTCACCTATGCATCAATTTACCTGTTCATCAGTTCACCTGTTCACCTGTTCATCAGTTCATCTGTTCACCTGTTCACCAGTTCATCATTTCATCAGTTCATTTTGAGGGCCTGCGGCGGCTGTAGAAGTCTTATAAAGGAGCATTATGTCACTTTTCTGGGGGCCAGCTGCTTGTATCCATGGAGATCTTTTTGCTTTGCCTAGAAAGTTCCACATTTAAACAAGCATAAAGACATTTAATCCTATGCAAAATGTGCGTTGTTGAGCTTTAATCGTGTTATAATATTGATCTCTCATCAAAAACACCTAAATTCACTTGCTGAATGAATCCTGGTAACGAGCTGGTCTCCACTGCCGAGCCTCACATGTCCCAGATTTATGAAGTCCTTCAAGTCTTTTTAAGGACTTTTAAGTCTTTTTTCTGCAAAGTAATTCCCCTTGCTGCCAGTAGGTGCAGTGCTAATACCAGTCATGACGAGGCAGCGCCTGACTGAGGACTTACACCCGTCTTTGGACCAAGTGGGACTTTCCTTCACTTCCTTTTCTTTGGACGTCTTCTCTCGTTCTTTCTTGTTATTCTTATTCAGTTTGTTGTTTCTGGTCTTGTTTTTGTTGTTCTGTGTTTCACATTTTTAAAACTGAAAAGAACAAAACTGGGAAACTCTCGACTGAGTTACATGAACTTGGTTTTATTCAGTAAATGAGCTTTACTTTGTGTGTGTTTATTTAATACATTTAATGTTGCCAGTTCTAAAGTTGTCCAACACAGTAAAGTAAAGTTACTCAGGAGCAAATGAAGCGTTGCCGTGACGACATGTTGTGTCGAAATACCTGAGGATGAATCATGGCCTCATTGTGAACCTCACTTTGATTACAACAAAGAAAAAGCCCACGTCATCCTCTCCACTTTCTTGGTGATTTTTAATCATGTATAATTACATTGGAGTGCGTCTTCATCTCGCTGATGGTTCTTCTGTAACTGATGACACGAGCTGCCAAAGCCTCCGACCAATCACAGCGAGGGGGCCGACCCCTGACACTGTGTGGGCAGGTCTTTATCACACTGTGGGATACGTTATGGCCCCCTCTAGTGTTTGTGAGCCTTGATGCCAACATGCCAACATGCTAACATGCTAACATGCTAACATGCTAACATGCTAACATGCTAACATGCTAACATGTCTTAAATCTAACGTCATTCTGGACAAAACAAAGAGGTTTGTTCTGTTTCGTCACAAATACAATAATGAACATCTGAGATTTTCGCAGTTTTCCCCCACAGAAAGGACAGGGGGCGCTCTGGGCCGTGGGATGCAGCTTCTGTTGTTATTTTGGTTGAAGAAGATGTGTTTTTGATTCGCTGCTTCATTCAAAAGAAGCAGGCAGAACGTAAACACAAGTGTTCTAAACGTGACGTTGCTGCGCCGTCACTTGGTGCTTCGACCGATCCGGCTTCCACCGAGTTTCAGGCTTCCACCGAGTTTAGTTTTCAGGCTTCCACCGAGTTTCAGGCTTCCACAGTTTCAGGCTTCCACAGAGTTTCAGGCTTCCACAGTTTCAGGCTTCCACAGAGTTTCAGGCTTCCACAGTTTCAGGCTTCCACAGAGTTCAGGCTTCACCGAGTTTCAGGCTTCCACCAGAGTTTTCAGGCTTCACAGTTTCAGGCTTCCACAGAGTTCAGGCTTCCACAGTTTCAGCTTCCACCGAGTTTTCAGGCTTCCAAGTCAGAGTTTCAGGCTTCCACGAGTTTTCAGGCTTCCACAGTTCAGGCTTCCACAGTTTCAGGCTTCCACAGAGTTCAGGCTTGTTTCAGGGCTTCCACAGAGTTTCAGGCTTCCCAGTTTCAGGCTTCCACAGAGTTTCAGGCTTCCACCGAGTTTCAGGCTCACCGAGTTTCAGGCTTCCAGAGTTTCAGGCTTCCACAGAGTTTCAGGCTTCCACAGTTTCAGGCTTCCACAGAGTTTTCAGGCTTCCAGAGTTTTCAGGCTTCATAGAGTTTTCAGGCTTCCACAGAGTTTCAGGCTTCACAGTTTCAGGCTTCCACGAGTTTCAGGCTTCCACAGTTTTCAGGCTTCCACAGTTTCAGGCTAGAGTTTCAGGCTTCAAGTTCAGGCACGTTTCAGGCTTCCACAGTTTCAGGCTTCCACAGAGTTTCAGGCTTCCACAGAGTTTCAGGCTTCCACAGTTCAGGCTTCCACAGGGCTTCCACAGAGTTTCATGGCTTCCACAGTTTCAGGCTTCCACAGAGTTTCAGGCTTCCACCCGAGTTTCAGGCTTCCACCGAGTTTCAGGCTTTCCTACAGTTTCAGGCTTCCACCAGAGTTTCAGGCTTCCACAGTTCAGCTTCCACAGAGCTTCCACAGAGTTTCAGGCTTCCACAGTTTCAGGCTTTTCCACAGTTTCAGGCTGTCACAGAGTTTCAGGCTTCCCACAGTTTTCAGGCTTTCCACAGAGTTTTCAGGCTTCCACCGAGTTTCAGGCTTCCATCCACAGTTTCAGGCTTCACAGAGTTCAGCTTCCAGAGTTTAGGCTTCCACCGAGTTTCAGGCTTCCACAGTTTTCAGGCTTCCAAGTTCAGAGTTTCAGGCTTCCACAGTTTTCAGGCTTCCACAGAGTTTCAGGCTTTCCACAGTTTTCAGGCTTCCACAGAGTTTCAGGCTTCCACAGTTTTCAGGCTTCACAGAGTTTCAGGCTTCCACAGTTTCAGGCTTCCACAGAGTTTCAGGCTTTCCACAGTTTCAGGCTTCCACAGAGTTTCAGGCTTCCACCGAGTTTCAGGCTTCCACCGAGTTTCAGGCTTCCACGAGAGTTTCAGGCTTCCACAGAGTTTCAGGCTTTCCTTCAGAGTTTCAGGCTTCCACCGAGTTTCAGGCTTCCACAGAGTTTCAGGCTTCCACCGAGTTTCAGGCTTCCACAGTTTCAGGCTTCCACAGTTTTCAGGCTTCCAGAGTTCAGGCTTCCATAGAGTTTCAGCTTCCACAGAGTTTCAGAAGGTCTTTTTGGAGGCTTATTGGTGGCTCCACACCTGCCATGAAAACAAAGTCACAGTTCAAGAGGCGTCTGATGGTCTTCAGGCAGAGACTCAGGTGGCCCACCTTCACGAAGCCACAACGGTCAGCAGGAAGATGACATCAGCACTGGTTGTATTCTGCTGCATGTAACTATCATTATGTGGACGAAACTGGTTCTGAACTGGGTCTAAACTGGTTCTGAACTGGGTCTAAACTGGTTTTAACTGGGTCTAAACTGGGTCTAAACTGGTCTAAACTGGTTCTAAACTAGTTCTAAACTGGGTCTAAACTGGTTCTAAACTGGGTCTAAACTGGTCTAAACTGGTCTAAACTGGGTCTAAACTGGGTCTAAACTGGTTCTAAACTGGGTCTAAACTGGTTCTAACTGGTTCTAAACTGGTTAAACTGGGTCTAAACTGGGTCTAAACTGGGTCTAAACTGGTCTAACTGGGTCTAAACTGGGTCTAAACTGGGTCCTCTGAAACTGGTTCTAAACTGGGTCTAAACTGGTCTAAACTGGGTCTAAACTGGTTCTAAACTAAACTGGGTCTAAACTGGTTCTAACTGGGTCTAAACTGGGGGTTCTAAACTGGGTCTAAAACTGGGTCTAAACTGGTTCTAACTGGGTCTAAACTGGGTTCTAAACTGGTCTAAACTTAACTGGGTCTAAACTGGTCTTAAACTGGTCTAAACTGGTTCTTAAAACTGGGTCTAAACTGGTTCTAAACTGGGGTCTAAACTGGGTCTAAACTGGTTCTAAAAACTGGTTCTAAACTGGGTCTAAACTGATTCTAAACTGGGTCTAAACTGGGTCTAAACTGGTCTAAACTGGGTCTAAACTGGGTCTAAACTGGGTCTAAACTGTCTAAACTGGGTCTAAACTGGGTCTAAAACTGGGGGTCCAAACTGGGTCTAAACTGGTTCTAAACTGGGTTAAACTGGTTCTAAACTGGGTCTCTAACTGGTTCTAAACTGGTCTAAACTGGGGTCTAAACTGGCTAAAACTGTTCTAACTGGGTCTAAACTGAAACTGGGTCTAAACTGGTTCTAAACTGGGTCTAGTCTAAACTGGGTCTAACTGGTCTCTAAACTGGTTCTAAACTGGTTTCTAAACTGGGTCTAAACTGGGTCCAAACTGGGTCTAAAACTGGTTCTGAACTGGGTCTAAACTGGGTCTAAACTGGTTCTAAACTGGGTCTAAACTGGGTCTAAACTGGGTCTAAACTGGTTCTAAACTGGGTCTAAACTGGTTCTAACTGGGTCTGGGTCTAAACTGGGTCTTCTCAAACTGGGTTCTAAACTGGTTCTAAACTGGGTCTAAACTGGTTCTAAACTGGTTTCTAAACTGGGTCTAAACTGGGTCTAAACTGGGTCTAAACTGGTCTAAACTGGGTCTAAACTGGGTCTAAACTGGGTCTAAACTGGGTCTAAAAAACTGGGTCTAAACTGTTCTAAACTGGGTCTAACTGGGGTCTAAACTGGTTCTAAAAACTGGGTCTAAACTGGTTCTAAAACTGGTTCTAAACTGGGTCTAAACTGGTTCTAAACTGGGTCTAAACTGGGTCTAAACTAAACTGGGTCTAAACTGGGTCTAAACTGGTTCTAAACTGGGTCTAAACTGGTTCTAAACTGGTTCTAACTGGGTCTAAACTGGGTCTAAACTGGGTCAAACTGGGTCTAAACTGGGTCTAAACTGGTCTAAAAACTGGGTCTAAACTGGGTCTAAAAACTGGGTCAAACTGGGTCCAAACTGGGTCTAAAACTGGGTCTAAACTGGGTCTAAACTGGGTCTAAACTGGGTCTAAACTGGTTCTAAAACTGGTTCTAAACTGGTCTAAACTGGGTCTAAACTGGGTCTAAACTGGTTTAAACTGGGTCTAAACTGGTCTAAACTGTGGGTCCAAACTGGTCTAAACTGGGTCTAAACTGGGGTCAAAACTGGGTCTAAAACTGGGTAAACTGGGTCTAAAAACTGGGTCTAAACTGTTCTAAACTGGGTCTAAACTGGGTCTAAACTGGGTCTAAACTGGGTCTAAACTGGTCTAAAACTGGGTTCTAAACTGGGTCTAAACTGGGTTAAACTGGGTTCTGGGTCTAAACTGGGTCTAAACTGGGTCTAAACTGGGTCTAACTGGGTCTAAAACTGGGTCTAAACTGGTTCTAAAACTGGGTCTAAAACTGGGTCAAACTGGGTCTAAACTGGGTCAAAAACTGGGTCCAAACTGGTCCAAACTGGGGTCTAAACTGGGTCTAAACTAGTTCTAAACTGGGTCTAAACTGGGTCTAAACTGGGTCTAAACTGGGTCTAAACTGGTTCTAAACTGGTTCTAAACTGGTTCTAAACTGGGTCTAAAAACTGGGTCTAAACTGGTCTAAACTGGGTCTAAACTGGTCTAAACTGGGTCTAAACTGGTTTCTAAAACTGGGTCTAAAACTGGGTCTAAACTGGGTTCTAAACTGGTTCTAAACTGGTTCTAAACTGGGTCTAAACTGGTTCTAAACGGGTCTAAACTGGGTCCAAACTGGGTCTAAACTGGGTCTAACTGGGTCTAAACTGGGTCTAAAACTGGGTCTAAACTGGGTCTAAAACTGGTTCTAAACTGGTCTAAACTGGTTCTAAACTGGGTCTAAACTGGGTCTAAACTGGGTCTAAACTGG
>BJKM01001235.1:20374-72711 GCA_015082035.1 Chaenogobius annularis | reverse complement strand
CGTACAGACAGAGGCTGAAGCTCTCAAAACCTGCAGTGAGGAAATCTAGGAAGTGGACAAATGAGGCGGCTTAGGCGGCGGAGGCGGCGGCGGCGGCGGCGGCGGCGGAGGCGGCGGCGGGGGCGGCGGAGGAGCTACGTGTGTGGCAGGTTTTCAGAGCGGTGACACAGAGCAGAGACACTGTGACGTGATACATTCGATTCTGTGTGGACAGCATCATACCAACACAAACCAAAGTCACTTTCAACAATGATAAACCCTGGTTCACACCTAAACTAAGGCAGTTAAGGCAGCAGAAGGAGGCAGCGCACAGGGCTGGTGGCAGAGAGCGCTACAAAGATGCAATGTATGGCTTTAGCAAAGAAGTGTCTCGAGCTAGATCACAGTACAATACGCGTCTGAAGTAGCAGTTCTCTGACAACAACCCCGTTTCCGTGTGGACGGGGCTCCGGCTTCTCACCAATCATAAGCCCCGAGCCCCCCCCCCGCTGCAGACAATCGAAAACTGGCTGAGCAACTTAACACCTTATACTCCAGGTTTGATGTGACCACCCCCTCCCCCACGGTGGCCTCCTCTGCCAACCTAACCCTGATCCCCCCACCACTCTCTCAGTTCAGGAACAGGATGTAAACAGGCTATTTCGGAAATTCAACCCCCGAGAAGCTGCTGGACAAGACGGTGTTTCTCCTGCCACTTTCAGACACTGCGCAGGAGAGCTGACCCCCGTCTTCACTGACATTTTTAACACCTCCCTGGGGTTATGCCATGTCCCAGGCTGCTTCAAGTCTGCCATAATTGCCCTGTCCCTTAGGGAAAGTGTTTCTATTTACTGTGCACAAGTAAATAAAGATCCACCTGTTGAGAACGACAAACTCTGTTTACCTCTCTATTTCTTGGTACTTTTCCACAGAAATGCCACAACAGTTTCGCGTCAAACGAACTACTCCTTCGCCTGGCGGTCTGTCTTCGAGGGTCGTGTGAAGCAGTGTTTGATCCACCTGGAACATCACCTGTTTCCAGTCTCATTCCTCCGCAAATTCGAGACGAGAGGACTGAATCACAGGCCTGAGAGGACGACGCCGGCGCTGGGACTCAAAAGAACTAATTTTTTGGTGCGTTTGTCCATCTCAATTGTGTCGATAGATAGGGTTTTAATTTCTTCTCTCCTGAGAAGAAAGAGATAAAAATAATAATAATAATCATCTTAAATTTATTCATTTAGTTACTTTTGGGATCCGTGCTGCACATTGCTGCCTGGGTCCTTAAACGAGTTTAGCTGGAGTCTGAGGAGGGTTTAGTCTGTTTTAACAGCACATTCTTGGCTTATCAAGTTGGCGAGGCCAATGCCCTACAAAGACCAGGAAAACCTGGCTCACTCACCCTTTAACTAAAAGCAAAATTTAAAATTAGCTTTAGCTGGGGATATCCTGGGGCGATCAGTTTAGCGAGTTGTGTACCCTAAACTAGAGGAGTGGGAGGTACGTTTGCGCAACACAGACGTGTGAATTGGCGAGAAAACGTGTGGTCGTAAAATGGGGAAAAGTCAATCCAAGAATGATGCTCAGATCCCCGAGACTCCAGTGATGCTCGTCATGTCTAATACATTTGGACAAGAATGCTTAGAATGCTTGCCTATTTGGACGGAGAACTATGGGTTCCCAGTGGGAGGATCTTTAAGCATGAATCAAATTGCAAACCTTAAAACAAACTTAGAGAGAGCAAAAGAAGACTTGTTAAAAACTAAAAAAGTGTCAAGTGAGGTGGATGCAGAAGCACGAGAAATGGGTAAAAGTGTGGGAGACTGAAGCTGAAGCACGTGAGCGAAAGAGATTGTGTAAACAAATGGTGACTGTCAATGTGGGGGAGAGAGAGAGAGTGTGAAGCCGCCGCTTTATTCACATACGGCTCTCAACCCGATTATCAGAGCAGACACCAGCACACACACCCCTGGTGCACGCACACACACACAGGCACCCGCACTCACAACTTCACATTCGAGAGAACATGTTACTGTGTCTGTTCCTCGTGTTTACCCAGATCTGACCAGTCTTTCTGAGGCGAGAACGGACCCGGACCTCGAATCCTACTTCATCAGCCGACCTGTCAAGCATGCTTCACCAGAACTCGAGGAAGTCCCGCAAGCAGTAATAGCCAAAAGACCCAAACCCGTTGTTGTTAAAAAGGAATGGGATGACCTGTCATGCGCAAATGCTTATCGCAAAGACAAAGAAAAAGAAAGAAGAAGGTCGGGCCAAAGAACAACATGAGGCCATAATGACACTCTACGTTAATTCTGGCCAACCGGGAGGACAGCAACCGGGGGGCAACAACAAAACCAACGCAGACGGGATCAACGGAGAGGTGCATGTTATGTCTGCGGACAGTTGGAGACTGCACAGCGATAAAACACCGCAGTTTGGACCTTACTATCCTACCGGGCAACAGGCCGTGGCCTATCACGCACCCGAAGCACAGCAGGCTCTCCCGAACGTGCAGCAGCAGTTTTTGGCTCTTCCATCACCACAATCGCAGCATGGAGTGTCGGACTGACTGAGGGGGGAGGAAGGGAGCGGGTCCGAGAATGCACCAGAAACAACTGGCTCAACGAGACACGCACTGGAACAACACCTACAACCACACCTGCAGAAGGGTAACATGCACCTGACACCAATCTCACATGCCATCACTTATCTTGAGGGTTGTGCAGAGGTACCAGAGAGTATATATTCTAAAATTAGTCAAGCTAAAACTAAATTTCCCGAGTACCACATGATGATTAATGGTGAAAAAATGTATTTCTTGGTGGACTCAGGCGCCACAAATTCTGTGATAAAATTTTCTGCACTAACAAAGAAACCCAGGTTAAGTGGGCGGTACGCATTTTCATTAGCAGCTTCTGGAGAGACAACGAAAGAGAATTTCACATCTCCTTTAACATGTTTTGATGTCAGTGGTCACACGTTCAAGCATTCATTTCTCTATTCTCCTTTGTGTCCGGTGAACCTGTTAGGACGCGATCTAATGTGTCGATTAGGAATCTGCCTTATCTCCACTGCAGACGGACTAGAGGTCACCACCATAAGAGAATTGGAACATGATTCAAATTTTTTGAAGGGGCAGACAAGAAGCTCCCGATTATAACTATTTTTGGAAATTGTCCCCAAACCCTTCAATTAAGCTAATTTCTTTAGCTCATGAGAAAGTGACACACACTGAGAATGCTGACTTCAAAGACATTGGAGAATTGCAGTGCTCGTTTTGTTTGCCCGCAGATGTAACTAGAACAGAACATGATTTTAATGCTTGTTGATATGAATGTTATGAGGAGTCTTTAACGACTGAACATTTATTCTGGGGTAATCAGTTCTCTGCTATCTCTGTGTCGCTCCCTGACTCACTGAAAGAATGTAGTATGTCAAACTTAAATCTGTACATAGCATTATCAAAACCAACAAATGCAAACTGGGGGGAAGTACAAGATTTTGTCTATCGCTGTTTCATGGCAGAGGACTGGTGAGAATATTCCAGAATCTGCGGTGAAATTTTCACGCTCCACAAACGCGTGGAGGATGTGTTCACAATTGTCTCTCCCGTCCATTCGCTGTATTTCCACAGGGACTGATAAGAGTCACTCTGCTCTGGGAGCAGGCTGTTTTTTATCTCAGGCTGAGGCAGAAGCGATTTCTGAACTGAGAGAGGTTGCGGATGACCTCTGGGCCAAGAGCCCAACTGATGTAGGCCGGATTCGAAGTTGTCAACCCGTAGTGATCGCCCCAAAATCTAATGGAGTCTCCTTTAAGTGCACTCATTCATGGAAAAGGCCTTCGGACTCATGACAAACTGACATGGACAGAGGAGGCGGAGACAGCTTTCTGTGAGTTGAAAATGGCCTTACAGAAGCCACCAACTCTGGGGTCACCTGACCCGACTAGACCCTTCACACAGACTGTAGACGAACGAAACGGTTGCATGAGCTCTGTTTTGCTTCAGTCGCACGGGGGCTCCCTGCGACCTGTCGCTTACTTTTCTGCTGAACTGGACCCAGTAGCAGTCGGGATGCCACGATGTTTACGTGCGGTCGAGGCAGCTGAAAAGGCTGTCCTGGCATCACGTGATCTAGTGTGTTATGCTGAGCTCACACTGTTGGTACCTCATGCCGTCTCTTTGATTTAATTGGAACAGAAAACTTCTCATGTTTCTGCTTCACGATGGCTTAGATATAACACTATTCTTCTTGAGTTGTCTAATGTCACAGTAAAACGGTGTACACAGCTTAACCCTGCCACACTCTTGCCCACCCCTGATGAAGGGGAACCTCACTGTTGTATTTCCACCATTGAACAGGTGTGCACACCAAGACCGGATCTGAAAGAAGAGCCACTCATTAACCCTGATTTGATTTTCTATGTAGATGGATCTGCATCTCGAGACGCTAACACTGGTCAGAACCATGTTGGCTTTGCTGTATGCTCTGAGTGGGACTCCGCCGCCAAGGCCGCGTCTTATCTCTGCAGGCCAAAACAAAATGAATGTTTTGTGTCTCATAACACTTCTCTTACAGAGTCCTAATCAGCAATGCAGGAGTTTGCCACGTCAGAGAAAATCTCTGTGTGGACTAAGGCTGGGGCTGTGAAGTGTGATGGCACATGGCTTGGACCTAATAACAAACCTTGCTTACCTAAAAAAATTTTTAGACAGATGGCGTTGATCTCACATGGCCGTGACCATGCATCAAAAGGGGGGATGGTGACTGCTGTGGGACAAAATTGGTTCACAAAAGGTTTTACAATTTATGGCCAAAAGTTTTGTCAATCTTGTGCTATTTGTTTAAACAACAATCCAGGTAGAGCAAAACAAGTCCCACAGGCAGCACACCCACCACCAGAAAGGCCGTTTGGGCACATGCAGATGGATTTCATTGAACTAACTCCATGCGAGGGCAAGAAGTTCTGTCTGGTGTTTGTTGATGTTTGGTCCCTGTATGTGAAAGCTTTCCCATCTAAACATGCTTCTAGCAACGCAGTGGTCAAAGCTCTGATCACAGAGATTGTACCACACTGGGGCATTCCTGAAAAAAAATTCTAGTGACAATGGCAGCCATTTTGTAGCTAAGGTGGTGGAGGAGGTGGGTCAATTTCTGGGCATTGATCTCCGTAAACATACCTCTTATCATCCCGAATCATCAGGTCTCGTCGAAAGGAGTAACGGGACGATCAAAACAAAACTGACTAAAATCTGTGAGCAAACAGGACTCTCCTGGGTCAAGGCGCTTCCACTCGCACTCATGTACATGCGTATGCGAGTACAGGCAAGATGTAAAATGAGCCCATTTGAAATTCTGTTTGCTCGCCCACCTAATATAGGCCTGAGCCCACCTCCACCACGAGATCTACCCGATTCTTCCCTTTATGATGATTCAATGTTAGCTTATTGTAAAGAATTGGATGCACTGTTGTCCTCTATTTCTGCGCAGGTAAAAACCGCTCTCCCGAAGGCAGCTGAAGCTGTACTTCATAACTTCAAACCAGGAGACTGGGTCCTGGTCCGAGAGCCAAGACGTAAGCACTGGAGGTCCAAACGCTGGTTAGGTCCCTTCCAAGTTCTTCTCATCACAGACACCGCAGTGAAAGTAGCCGAACGCGGTACTTGGGTTCACGCATCACACTGTCGAGCAGTCTTCAGCTCACCGGCGGAGCTCGACAACAACAGCACGGCTGTCTGTCCACCCTTGGGTCAGACACAAGGGCCGGCTGCAACTCCAACCTCAACCACTGAGGACGTCGTGGGACCTTTGAATTGCAACGATCTCAAGCGCGTGAGATCATACATGTGCTCTTCGGGAGGAGAAGAGCTCTAACCTGATCAACAGGAGGGTCAACATCAGGTCACTGAATTGTAGAAAATGAATGTATGCCTTTTTGATGTCAGTCGCTCTGGCTTTGTTAATCATGTGGTTCATTGCTCCTCCCAGCTTGATATATCACAACAGAGAACAAAGGTTCAACCGTAACACTCGTACACTGCATAATGACAATACACAGATTGGGTCTCTTACACTTATTCATAACCATTCCAC
This sequence comes from Chaenogobius annularis, assembly GCA_015082035.1. Lineage (NCBI taxonomy): Eukaryota > Metazoa > Chordata > Actinopteri > Gobiiformes > Gobiidae > Chaenogobius > Chaenogobius annularis. The sequence continues at coordinate 66,634 of BJKM01001235.1, read as the reverse complement.
TGTCTATACTCTAAATTACTGGTATCGATATGCTAAATACATAGCCGATAGCCATAAACAGAAAGATTGTTATGTGTGTACACATATGCCCATAGCAACGGCGTCGCCCCTCGTGTTGCCTCTCCCTGTACCTGATTTAGCCACCATTTTACCTAAAACTCTAATCTCTTTGGATAATCCTAAACTCCTGAGTAAAACAGTTTGGTCTGTGTGGAAAGTATGACTCCTCTTGTACTACACAAGACTACAAGGCGACCTGAAATTAACATTAGACCTCCTGAGAATCTAGAACTGGGACCACTCTTTGGACCAGTACATATTCAACCTGGCTCTAAATTTGCATGTTTCACACAGAATATTATATCACCCTTGTCCACCGGAACAGAATCTGAATTTAAACCACTGCATGTAGGACGAATCCCTAATATATATTGTTCTGCAGTACATGTCCCGTGCACCCCTCTGAGGGAGGGTATTCATTTGACTTCCTGACGGATCGGAGGCAGTGCGTGCGGCTGGGGAAGAATGTCTCAGACACTCGGACTATCAGCACAGGCTTTCCACAGGGCTGTGTACTTTCCCCTCTGCTCTTCTCCCTGTACACAAACTGCACCTCCAGCCACGACTCCGTAATATTGATCAAGTTTGGGGATGACACTCCACCCTCTGTCTTCTTAAAGGGATCCAGGGATAAGTCCCTCTACAGGAGGAGGTGGACCGGCTGGTGTCCTGGGCAGTGGTAACAACCTGGTCAGGGAGGAAAACCTGGTGTACAGGAAATACCACCTGGAGTGGAGATGAAATCATGGAGATCAATTCAGGAAAGTCACAGTCCCCCAGCCCCGCCTCATCATGACAGACTCCCCCATCAACACCGTGGACTCCATCCGCTTCCTTGGCACCTCCATCACCCAGGACCTCAGTGGGAGCCCACCATCAGCTCCCTCATCAAGAAGGCCCAGCAGAGGATGTACTTCCTGCGGCGGCTGAGGAAAGCCAAGCTGCCAGTGCAGATGATGCTGCAGTTCTACACGGCCATCATTGAGTCCATCCTCACCTCCTCCATCACCGTGTGGTACGCTGGAGCCACAGCCAGGGACAAACAGAGACTTCAGCACATTGTGCGTTCTGCTGAGAAGGTGATCGGCTGCAGACTTCCATCTCTGCAGGACCTGTACATCTCCAGGGCTCTGGGACGAGCAGGTCGGATCACAGCTGACCCTTCTCACCCTGGACATGGACTATTTGAACCACTCCCCTCAGGCAGGAGGCTATGGTCCATCCGGACCAGAACCACCCGCCACAAGAATAGTTTCTTTCCCTCTGCCGTTGGACTCGTGAACACTTCTAAACACCTGTCACTTTAACTACACTCTTCATCACTCACTGCACTGTCACTTTCTGCACTACAACTTTAAACTTAACTGTAAACTTGTGTACATAGTAATGCCTATTTTTATTTTTATTTTATACTATAGTAATTTTAAATTGTTTCTTAATGCATGCATGATTGAATATGTGTTGTTGTATTATTGCTCAGTGTTTTGTGTTGCACCTTAAGGCCGAGACAAGTTCCTATGTCTGTGAAGTTTGTTCATTGACAATGGCAATAAACTCTTTCTGATTCTGATTCTGATAACAACAAAAGACAGAATGTGAGCAGCTAAATTTTTTTAATTTGACATTTGTATTAATAGTGAAGGGAGTTTCAAAACCCAAATCATGTACCCTGCATCAGTGAAGACCTACAACAATGAAAGCCTCAATACTCACTGTTTATAATCCTATTAACAATGTGACTTTATTAGAACAGACTTGTGTCATCCATCGCAACAGACGCTCAGCCAAATGTCATTTATATTCATCAATCAAAGCTGCACTTACACTTGAGCTAAATAAAGTTCACAATATTAGTTCTGCAATCTCTTTTAATTCCAAATGTGTTTTGTGAATGATTAGAAAGGCCGTGAGCACCAAAACAATCTGAACTTCACATTCTACATGAGCCACAAACTGTTATTACTTAAATATATTATTAAAAGAGGAAGATGAAACCCCAAGTCCAGCTGCAGTTGTTCTCACGCCACTTTTTTACTGTGTAATGGTGATGTGTGAGCACCCCCTCTGGTTATTATGGAGAGATGCAGTCTAAAGTGTTTTTGTACAGCTCCAGATGTACTTTGTGTGACTGTGGCTCCTCTGGCACAGTAGTACACTGCAGTGTCTCCAGGCTGCATGTTCTGTCCAGTCAGAGTCACTGTGTTACTGGAGGAATCTACATTTATACTGAACTTGGACTTCAGAGAATCTTTGAGTGCTCCACTACATCCAGCACAGTGATATCCAATCCACTCCAGGCCTTTCCCAGCAGGCTGTCTGATCCATGCTGTGTAGTAGCTGCTGACAGAGTATGAGACCGTACAGGAGATGGAGAGAGTGTGTGTCCTGGCTGCACAGTCACAGAGGCTGGCTGTGTCAGTGTCTCACACTTCACACCTGTGGAGGACAGAACACAATATTGAGGATCAAACTGTGCTGTTTAGTTGTAGCAGAGTTTACTGATGTGAACAGAGACTTACAGGATCCAGCTGCCAGCAGCAGCAGAAGAGCTCCAGACAACATCATCAGTGTGGAGTGCACTGTGTCCCACCCTCACATGGGCCTTATATAGACACACAGGAGCACAGCATTAGTTTGCATTCACACAAACAGGGAGGGGCATTTGAGGTGAAATCATTCGAACTATAACGCGCTTGTGCATGTGTGTGAGAATGTCCGTGGTTTTATTTGAACCATGGAGAAGTCACATCAGATTGTGTTTGTTGGTTCACTTCAGAACTTCTGAACATCATCACCAGCTGTTTTCACTCTCAACGCTTGTTCTTCATACATTCATCTTCTCTCAGTGTCTCCAGTTTAGTGTTGTGTGTGGCTGGACTCCACATCTATGACCTTTAGGCAGAACATCTTGTTCTGTGCGTGTAGAAGTGTCAGGGGGATTATCCAGTCCTGTTTTTGTGCTGGTGTTTCTCACTGTGGTAGTAGTTATTTCCACTCTGATCCACCTCTGCACACAAACACTCTGCTGTCTGTCAGTCGAACTGCTGCTCGACTGTACCAAGCATCGTTCAGGCTTTAGAAACTATTGTTGCTTCGGAAAGTTTGATGAGGTTGTAAAAATATCTGATTCGCAAGTTTTGTGTTGCATAATAATATAATACAGTTCAAATAAATGCAAACATGCCAGATGAGAGCCTTATAGGATCATTTCCCTCTGCAGATCCCTGCCGGGTAAAGGTCACAGGAAGATAAAACATAAGCACATACTTTTTACACAGACTTTACAGCTGGACAAAAAACAGGAAAACAAGGATTCATTTTTCAGCTCTTTTTTGTAGCATTTTTAACAATGAACGATATTCTCGATTTTCAAATGTGGCGTACAGTACATGAAAAGAAAACTCAGTGATTCTCAACTTGGGGGTCGAATTTGAGGGGTCCTCAGATGAGGCTTGACACCCTTCAAATGCAGTGGTAAATGTAGATTCCTGTTTGCTGGTTTTCCAAATTCCTTTATCTCGGCCTTTTGCCCTGAAAGGAAAATCAATCAATAGAAATAAGACTCCTTTAGCATCTCCCAGGGGGTCTATTTTTTGGGGTTACAAACTCCAACTGCTGTTATTATGGGGGTCCCGACTGAAAAGGGTTGAGAAGAAGATTTGTGTTCAGTTCCCAGAAATAGTGTTTTTCAGAAGCTTCTTGATCTTACCCAAAAGTTTAAAAACAAATTCAAATGTGATCGGTTGATATTTTGTATGAACTGTTAAAAGGAACATTTATTAAACAGTTACAATCAAACTGTTTTGTTCATGCTGCTCCATTAATGAGTTATGTCAGGATTCAAACAAAAAGAATAGTCACAGAGGCAAAAACATAATCCTCATAATTACATTGTAGGTCAGAAAGTCAAAGAAGTGGTTTCTGTCCTTGTACTTTAGATTGTGTTTCCCACTCAAAAGCAGATGCATTCAATAACTGCATCATTCATCATTCATGCATGTAAATATGAGGCTTTTCCATAACAAACTGTTAAGAATAGAAAACTTGATGAAGTGAATGGAAATAGTGTGTATGATATTTAGACTGTTCAAGCACATTTCATTTTGGATTTGGACAAGAGTGCCCTTCATCACCTGTTCATTTTGTCACAGAAATGTAGAATTATTGCTACTATTTAATAAACTTGTTTATATTATTTTTTCTTTTATGTTTTAACATGTATTTCAGTGTATTCCATGTCATTTAAAATGTTTTGAATAGACTACAGTTATGTTTTTGTGCCGCTGTGGGGCCCTTTGCACCACTGTGTCTCGTGCACAAAAATAAACAGCCGTATCTCCTTCCTTTGCGCTGTGAAGCCGTAAAAACACAGTGCTTGTTGAAGTGTCTTTTGTGATAGAAAACTGGCCCTGGAGACTTTGAGCAAATATTGTGCCTGTTCCACTATCGATGTAACCGATCCACTCCAGTCCTCGTCCTGGTTTCTGACGAATCCAGTGCAGCCAAGCTAAAGAGAGCCCCTCCACTTTACAGGACAGTGAGACAGACTGTCCCGGGCTGGTGACCGCTGGCTCTGAAGAGGTCAGAGACTGGGCCTGGACCACTGGAAAACACAGAGATGAACTGGTGTAAAGTGGTGTTTGTGCTGCAGACGTGTTCACTGTCTGTACCCACCTGGAATAAGAGTCCAGAGGAACACACTCAGAGCTCTCAGCATCATAGTGGAAGCTTAAGGAGCTCTGCAAAGACTCACTTTAACTTGTGCTTTATAAAGAGAGTGGGTGTGAGACACTCGCATTATTTACATCTTTACAAGTGGGCTGTATTTGACTAGTTCACTCCAAGCAAATACGTAATATACTGAGACTTTAAAATGATGTCAGAAATATGTTTGAATACTTTGGACATGATTTTGGAAAAAACTCCATATAATAAACTTAATGTTTGTTTTTTAGGTGCTAAAAATGTATATTTATTACAGTAAAGCATAAAGAGCCAGAACTTAAGTGTTTGAAGGAGTTTATTTCTTGTTATTATGACTTTGATGTCATGTATAAATGTGTATTATTGTTCCTTAATGTGCGGACCCTCTGTTGGGGCTGGGACTGGGTTTTTGCACAGCTCTGCTGTTGCTCTGAGTCACTGTGGTCGCACACAGTAATAAACAGCTGAGTCTTCAGGCTGCAGACTCTGTCCTTGAATAGTCACTGTTCCTGCAGATGTGTCTCTGCTCAGGCTGAACTTGTTCTTCAGAGCATTGTTCTGGTAGAAGTTTCCTCCTCCCCACTGGTGGAAAATCCAGTCCAGTTTCCCCTCTCTCTGTCTGATCCAGCCTGTGGCATAGCTGTTGTCAGTGAGAGAGTAACCAGAGACCCGACAGCTGATGGTCAGAGCCTGAGCAGGCTGCAGCAGCACTGAGCCTGGCTGGAGGAGCTCCACACTGTCCACTGTACCTGTGGAAAGACAACATCATCATCATCACACTCATTCTCCTACAGGGAGAGCTGCTGTGAAGGTCAGGAAGTGTTCTCACAGGAAGCAGCTGCCAGCAGCAGGAGCACAGCCACAGACCACATGACTGAAGTGTGCCTGTCCCTCTCCCCACTCGCCTTATATCACACTGACATTTGCATACGCATGAATACACCAGTACTGTTGTTATCACTGTACACACAACTGTGGCATCACTTGTACCTATGTTTACATTTCAAATAAGTACATTGAGTTAGGGGCTTCAGGGGGAGAAAGCAGTGCTTCACCAACACCGTTTACAGTGCGGGTGGAGAGCTGTTGACCTCGACTGGGGATGTTGTTGGACCTCCTCAATCCCACCGTCCATGATGAGATCTGTCCTGCACATCTTAATGTTCTATGTCTGAGCAGTTATGTCAGGATTAAACTATACTCATGGTTCTAGAGGCTACAATACAACCAGAAGAATAAACATGAGTGTGAACTTTAGCTCTGGTACATAAAGTGTTAGTTGTAGGCCTGGTTGTCTTGTGACTGTGGCTTGTCCATGAATGAGGTCTTTTTTCATGCATTTATAAAAGAATGTCACTATTTATTTATTTTTCCATATACTTTATTTTTAAGTTTTGAAAGAATACAACAAAACAGTTCTAAACACGTCAACAAAGCAACAGCAGTAAATTAAAAGGAAAACAACAAATAAAAGACCACACAATGAAAACAGACAAGCCAAAAAAAGAAGAAAAAAGAAAGTGAGAAAAAATAAAATAAATAAATAAATCCATTAGAATATTGAATTAGACCTTTAGCCTATATTAAAAATAATAATTAATAGTAGAACGGACAGAGAAACAGATCACGATGAAACTGTTTTGTTTCAAGTCAACCACAAACCCTTACAAAGGCGTGGAAGTACAACCAATCTGTCCAGCCCAACCTCAGCTCAGTTCAGTTCCAATCGTTTCCCTTTCGTGCGCGCACCGCTCTCCAACGAGTCCTCTGCAAAGTAAACCTTGTGGCCAAATAGTAAGAAAGTCATATGGCCCACCCTTGGGTTATAGTTCCTGTGTGAGGTGGTCAGAGGGGAATTTAGAAGGAAAGTTAGAAGGTGAAGACAGTTTTATTCCAGTTTTCAATCTGTATAATTGTCTCCATTGTCCATCCCATTCTCATCTGCTTCAATATCCTTCAGAAACCCCCTTTTCTCAAAGACCTGTTTAGTGTTCCTGATTTTGTGAGTCATTGTTTTGTCCATTTGTATTGCTTGTATTGCATTGATCCACTTCTTAACATTGGGTGGGTTACTTTTCCCCCTCTTTAGTTATCATTTTCAAGGCTGTGATTCTCAAGATTCAGAATAGGTCACTTTCATCTGATGTGATATTTACTGGCAATTTCCCTCGTAATATGTTTTCAGGTTTAAAGTCCAATTTGAGATATTGAGAGTGGCCTTTTTATGTTTTCCTCCTTTCAGGGGTTAAGAAGTAGCTCATGGTCATTTTCCAAGCAAATTCCCTCCAAAAAAAGGAACTCGTGGTTTTATGGATTCCAAAGCAGATCTGGTCCCACTCCTTTTCTGTGATTTGGATAAGCAACTCCTCCTCCCATTTTTGCTTAATATTAACAGTTATTTTCTCTCTTTGACTTGATAACATTTCAAACAATTTGCCAAAATATTTTTAGATTGAACATCTGATATTTTTGGACTGAACTTTATCAGTTGGTGTACTCCGCCTTTAGTCTTTCTTTTGCTTTTCAAATCACTTCTTACTTGTAAATCTTTCTAGAATTGATTTCTTGGTATATATAAAGAATTCAGTTCTTCCTTTTTAAACATTTGGGAGAATCTGAGAAGCCCCCTTTCTGCCCAGCTTTCAAACACCTTGTCTGTTAGATTTGCTTTGAAATCTGGGTCTCTGGAAATGTCTCGCAATAAACCAATTCGTTATTGTTCATTTTCAACTCTTTTGTCATATTTTGCCATTCTTTCATAGTGTTTCCTTTACAGTAGTTACTTTTTATTTCTTCTTTGCGTTCTTGATTTTGTGTTTGAAATATTACAGAGTTGATCAAATGTGCCCTGTTTGTCTCCATTTCTCTCCATAGCGGAGAGTTGGTGTTGCTTCTCCAAGTTATTAGTGACTTCATCTGGGCATCTTTAAAATATGTTTGTAGGTCTGGCAATGCCACTCCTCCTCCTGATTTTGCCCGTTTCAAATCCTTCATTTTAACGTGGGTTTTTTCTCATCCCATGTGACTTTCCTAAACAAGTTGTCCCACTCTCTAAAATACCTGGGTGGTATATAGCTTGATACAGTTTGAAACAAAAACAAGAATCTGGGTCACGTTATCATTTTAATAGATTTGATTTTTTCACATATTGGTAAATTCAAAAGTTTCAACCTATTGAATTCCACCTTAGATGTTCACAATCCCATTTGAAGTTACATTTACTCTTAACTTTCTTATTTTTGTGCATTTACTTTGTATCCAGAGTATTTACTAAACCGCTGTATTTCCGGCATCAGGTTTTTTCAAAAGGTTTTTCAACATTTGTCACTGTTCCCACCACATCGTCTGCATAAAGTGCTAGTTTATGCTCACAGCCTCCCACCATGAGCCCCTTTATGCTTTCATTTTTTCGAATGCCCTCCGCTCGAGGCTCCATGCACAGAGCAGACCCCAAAGGCCAAAGACTGTCTCCCTGCTTCACACCACCATGCAAACTGACTGGATTTGACAGGGTTCCATTTCCTTTAACTGCTTTTACATTAGCTTTAAAATTGCTATTATTTGATCGTGAAAACCAAAGGCTTTAAATGTGTCACAAATAAATAGCCATGACAGCCTGTCAAAGGCCTTTTCCAGCGTCTAATGTTAACATTGGAGCTTGTTGCTTGGATCTCCCGGCCCAGTCCATTCGCTTCAGAGTCCTCCTCACGTTGGCTGACAGAAGCCTTCCATGCACAAACCCTGTCTGCTCTTTGTTTACCAAATGTGCTCCAACAGATGAAAGTCTGTCCCACAGAAGTGTTGTGAATAGTTTCTGGTCTACATTTAATGAGGAGACTGGTGGATATGAGCTACACTTTGTGGGGTCTTTCCCCCCTTTTGGGATGACACTGATGATTGAGTCATCCCATGTAGGAGGCCAGACAGCGTTTGTCATGGTCCAATGAAACAATCTACAAAGGATTGGGACCAACAACTCTTTAAAAGCTTTTCTAAATGCATTTGTGTATCCATCGCTTCCTGGACTTTTATCCATCTTACTTTTCTTTAATGCATGATTTATTGCTTCCTTGTCTTCATCTAACTTTTTCTAATATTGCTGAAAACACTTCATGATTTCATTTGTTTCAGTGTGATCATTAAAATCATCCCCTTCAGTGTTGGAGATGGTTGCCTGCTGTCTTTGTGTTTTGAATTCAAAAGCCAATATAGTCCAATACAGCCCGTATATAGAAGCTTTTGGCGCTTCCCAAAGTATGTCTGGTGTCATTTCATCTTCATCATTCTCATCATTTGATTGTTGTATTGAATTGTTCTTCTTGGAGAAGTGAATTATTAAATCTCCATAGTGTTCTTCCCTTTTCACCTTCTAACTCGAGGGTTGAGGTAATTGGTGCATAATCTGCCATAGTTCTTGGTTTTTTCTCACATTTTCTTGATTCTTGTGACGTCTTCTTAAACATGAAAAAAGAATCCAACCTTGAACACACCTTTTGTGCATCTGAGTAAAAGTATATTTCTTTTCATGGGGATTTAAAAGTCTCCACATGTGGACTAGGCCCAGCTCCTTTTCCACTTTCTTCAGTAATGCTGCTGTTTTTATTGCTTTATGTCTTGATGTGCTTTGAGTATCTTTAGCTCCCATTGTCAAATTGAAATCGCCTCCCACAATCGTTATTCCCTTTCCCTCTGTGGTTGAAAGTGAGACCATCCTCTTCATGAATTCAGAGTCTTGGCCGGGCGGAATATAGATGTTTAACAAAGACGTCATTTTACCAGCCGTCCTTCCCATGACCAACACAAATCTGCCTTCTTTATCTTTCTTGGAGGAAAAATATATTTCCTTCTTTTTTTAGATTTTGTAAAAACCTTTTCCTTTTTTAAACAATTGTTAAGGCCATTTACATTCCGTGACACAATCTGTATCTTACTCATTTTTATTTGATCTTATTATTTTTTCCTTTCCGCAATTCGTATTATTATTATTGGCTTCAAGGATACATTTATTGTAAAATGGCCTCGCTAGCAGCCGAGCTAGCTATCCAAAAAGCTGCTGCCCAATGCTGTCCACACTACTTCCTGACACATGTGAACTTATATGGTTGTAACAGTACTCAGGAGTTTTTGTGAATGTCTCTTTAACAGTTAGCTGACTGTTACATGGTTGAAGATGACTTGCACGACCGTTCTCCAATATGAAAGTCTTGTAGCTGTTCACTTGTGAGGGTCTATGTACTCCGTCCAGACAGACGTCACCTACCATAACCCATCCCAAGTCGAGTCTTTGAGCGAAAGGAGTGTCACCTGGGCCGTTTATTTGCTCTCTGACTTTATGAACCCGTAGCACATCTCTGCCCAGCTGAAGAAGTATGTCAGCGTTAGCGCGTCCAATGGTGGGATCATGTCGGCGATTTGTTGTAGATGGGCGTGATGATGGGCCGCTTCCGGAGTAGGTATTTCTGAGCGGTTGTTGGGAATGTCATTACATTCAAGTAGTGTTGGTAGAGGAAGACTTAACTTTTCGTTCACAGACTTCACCATGAAGCTACGAGCTCTTCTTCCTGATACTCCTGTGAGTCCAGCGCACGTCTTTAACATGTAAGGGTGACTTTCTCCCTGGATCTGAAACACATTGAAGAACTGGGAACGTGCAAGTGAGCGGTTGCTTTGTTCATTCAAGATAGCGTACATTTTCTTTGTCTGTTCTTTGTGGCCTGTGGGGTACATTACACATTCACAAGCGTGATCTTAGAACATTCCCTTGGCTTCGGTGCGTATGAAGTTGGCAAACACGGTGAAAGGAGGAAAGCCGACAGCATGATCACGCTTGTACCTTGAGCCAAAAGTCATCCACTTCTCCTGTATATTGTAAGGCAACTTGTTGACTATTGGTTGGATTCCTCTAGATGTATCTAAATAAGATAAGCCGGGTAAATAACCGTCTTGCTTGGCTGCCTCTAACTCTAACGTTAAGTCAGCTAGGTCACGGAGTTTGAAGGGCTCTCTTGTTGTGATCTTGGGGAAGCTTTCTACTTTAATAAACAGAGCTTGCTCTATAACCTCTGGCGAGCCATATACTTCCTCAAGCCTCTCCCAAGCCATAGCCAAACTAGCTTCTGGACATCTGATGTTGACAGCTTTCATTTGTTTGACTTGTCTGGCTGAGTCTTTACCAAGATACCGTACCAGCAAATCAAGTTCTTCACCCGCCGATAGATCTAACCCTTCTGTTGCGGCCTTGAAAGGTGATTTCCATGCCCAGTAGTTCATGGGTTGGTCATCAAAGATGGTAAGGCCTGTAGTTACGAGCTGACTGCGAGCTAAGTATTTGGCCAGGTCATAGGTGGGTTGGGTTGGGCCATGGTCGTTGTGAGCATAATTTGATTTGAATGGGGTTTGGACGAGAGTGAATGGTTTGAAGCTGGTGGAAGGAGGCTCGCAGAATTCACTATTGTAAGCTGCATCGTTTGATCTGTTTTCCTTTTGACATTCTTGTTTTACAACTACTTGTTGAAGGGGGAATTCATGACCAATATGTTCAGTCTTTACAGCGTCGGGAGGCTCCGTTTCAGTGAGAGCTGCTTGTTCTAAAACATATTGGGCAGTGTCTTTTTCCTGGTTTTCAACAAGAGATGGTCCGTAAGCCGCACTGCGCGTTTCATAGCCCAATTCAAATAGTCCTGCTTCTAATGAATTGGCTTCTGCTATTGCAGCTTCTTTTTCTTGTTCTGCTCTGAGTGCGTCAAGTGTGGCTTGATTTCTATCTCCTTCTTTACATATGTGGCTCTTGTTTGAGCAGCTTCTGCCTTTGCTTTAGCTCTGAGCAGTTCAATGCTAGCTGTTGAACTTGCTTTTGATGTTGGTCTGTGTGAATGGACTGATTGAGAGTCGCTCTTCAGGGATTTAATTTCAGACATTTTGTGCTTTTGTAATGTTTGCTTGTATGAGTTAGGTTGATACGCTGACTTCTATTCTTTGTATGCACTTTACTTAGCTCTTTGAGATGGCACAGGCTTCACGCGGTGGCTTCTTTAGCTTTGTTATTTGCCGTGATGCTGTCTTTTCACTGTAAAATTACCTCGCTAGCAGCCGATCTAGCTATCCAAACAGCTAAACATGGACCCAGAAACTCCACAGACAACAGATGATCTTTGTGATATTTACTGAAGATCCGTAATTATTTTTGTGAAACTGCAACAATAAAACACATACAAAATGTACATCAGCATACAGTGCTAAATAGTTATTTCAAATCCCAGACAGCCCAAACAATAACAAACAACATGAGTACATCACGATTGCTGTATGAATTAGCGAACTAATTTGCATATGAATAGCAGAACCAAAAATGTGCTCCTGTAACATACCAAACATAAAAAAGACATATTCCAGGTGTCTACACATCTTAACCGTGCAATACTTACAGACAATGCTTAAACAAACACCAAAAAGAAAGGCCATGAATGAGGAGCCGCCATCTTGGGAAAAGCGTGGCTTGAAACCACAACTTCCTGTCTAGCACTTCTTCTACTGACTCTAAAAGGTACAGATTAGAACAACCACTAGATGGCGTACTATGACAAGAAATAAACATGAGATTATCAAACACAATAAACACAACATTTATCCAACTCAACTTTTGGATGGTATTTTCCCTATTGTATACTGTAAACAATGTTCCATTTTCATAAACCAGGTCCAGTGGCTTTACCTGAGGATTTTCATTCCATGTGTTAATACAGGCCTATTGGCCAACCCAAACCCAAACGGCTCACCTAATTCCATTCTCTTGTAGGCCTTGTATTTTATGAATTTTTCACTGCAGCAGAACAAAGTGCTGCCACGATCAGCATTTTGGAGATGCGAATATTCATTTGTCTTGATTTAGTTTCAAAATATTCCAATCGTTTTTCCATGTCATTCACATCTTGTGTCAGTGTTTTAATGACTTCCACAAGACTAGTTTGTCTTTCTTCAGCGCCGTTGACCCGCTTTTTCTGCTACTTTCCCGGAGCGTAGATGCATTCTTTTACCTTTAAACATATGTCTCTTTCATAACTTTTAGTTTATACCATTATTTCTGTGATTTTGGTTTAAAGTCTGAGAGCTGCATGCTCACGCGGCCATGCTCCCCTCCGTCCCCCGGAAGTCTATTTTTTTCACTATTGTGCCAACTTCACTGATGTGTCTACTTTTTAGAAGACATATGAAAACATAAGAGTATGTTTAAGCAGTATGATCAAGTCCTACTGACATCCAGACATTATGGACCAAGCTAAAGCCTGATAGAGCCACATGCAGCACACAAAGGGCTTCAGTGAGATTATACTGTGCTTAGAGCGCCCTCTGTGGTGTATCCTGAGAATGACTCTCTTGTGTGTTTTTGTTCAGCTCTAGATATCCTTTGTGTGACTGTGGCTCTCGAGCACAGTAGTACACTGCAGTGTCTCCAGGCTGCATGTTCTGTCCAGTCAGAGTCACTGTTTTACTGGAAGTGTCTAAATCAATGCTAAATTTGGTCTTCAGAGAATCTTTATAGTAAGAGCCTCCTGTGTATTTAATTCCAATCCACTCGAGGCCTTTCCCAGCAGGCTGTCTGATCCATGCTGTCCAGTAGCTGCTGAGAGAGTATGAGACCGCACAGGAGATGGAGAGAGTGTGTCCTGGCTGCACAGTCACAGAGGCTGGCTGTGTCAGTGTCTCACACTTCACACCTGTGGAGGACAGAAATGTGTTGAGGAGATGCTTCAATAACAGGAGCATTGTGTGTAACTAGAGCTGATGTTGAGTGTGAAAGAGGAAAACTCACAGAGCAGACAGAGAGCAGCCGACAGCAGAGTGAGTGTGTCCATCCTGAGACTGCACATGTGAACGAGGAGGAAGCAGCAGCACACTATGTACTGCACACACATTTACATCTGCTCTGAATAGTCACGGCCCCTCACACACACACAATAACGTTCTCCTATGAGGACCAGTAAATGTATATACATATGAACACTATAACATTTTAGCACATAATATTACTAACATAAATATACAGTATCATTGTTTGTTTATTTATTCTCCTAATCAGCACTTTTGACAGTGTTTACCTACAATTGCACTGATTTGATTTGACTGGTTATATTTTTTTTGGAATTAGTCAAATTAATTTGGGGAATAAAGTGTTGTTATGCTGCTCCCACAGCTTGGACCTCTCTCCAGTCTGAACTGAGGCTGTGTGAACTGCTTTGGTCATGTTATTTTGAAAAACAAATGTGGTTTTATAGTAGTTTTTTTTAATATTTCTTGTTTGAATATGTATATGTGTTTATAATTATGTGCTGCAAGTTTTCTCACTTTCCTCCAGGTCAACCTGGAAAAAGAGGTTTCTCTACTTTTTTTCTTCTTCTGCTTCTCAGGGGCCAGGGCTCGGGTGCAGTAGCCAAAGCAGGGACTCAAAGACTTCCCTCATCCTAGACATTTCCTCCTGCTCTGTCGGGGGATCCTGAGGCATTCCCAGGCCAGCCGAGAGAGATTGTCCATCCAGCGTGTCCTGGGGTCTTCCCCGGGGACCTCTTCCCGGTGGGACATGCCCAAAACACCTCCCCAGGAGATGCCCAGGAGGCCTCTGGAACAGATGCCCGAGCCACCTCAGCAGACCGAGCTGAGCTCCTCACCATATCTCTAAGGGAGCGCCCTGCCACCCTGCGGAGGGAACTCATTTCGACCGCTTGTATCCAAGATCTTGTCCTTTGGGTCATCACCCAAAGCTCATGACCATAGGTGAGGGGAGGAGCGTAGATTGACCGGTAAATCGAGAGCTTTGTCTTTCGCCTCAGCTCCCTTCTTTACCACAACGGTCCGATGCAGCGGCCGCATCACCAAGTAAAAAGGAAGATTCTAGAGACACATGCAGCACACACAGGTTTTTAGTGAAGTATACTGTGTATAGGGCGACCGCTCTGGTAGTTTACTGTGAACGACACTTTGGTGTGTTTTTGTACAGCTCTAGATATACTTTGGTGTGACTGTGGCTCCGAGCACAGTAGTACACCTGCAGTGTCTCCAGGCTGCATGTTCTGTCCAGTCAGAGTCACTGTGTTACTGGGGGAAACTGCATTTATACTGAACTTGTTCTTCCGAGAATCTTTGAGATACAGAGTGCTTCCTGCGCTGTGATGTCCAATCCCACCCCAGGCCTTTCCCAGCAGGCTGTCTGATCCATGCTGTAGCTACTGAAAGAGTATGAGACCGTACAGGAGATGGTGAAGAGGGTGTCCTGGCTGCACAGTCACAGAGAAAACTGGCTGTGTGTGTCTTCAGTGTCTCACACTTCACACCTGTGGAGGAAACAGAGTGAGTGTGACCCAGTCAACAGTCAGCTACATTCAGTCAATCAAACTCACTGTGTCCAACAGCCAGCAGCAGCAGCACACACAAACTATTCAAGGTTGGACTGATGCCGTTCTCATGG
The DNA here is from genome assembly GCA_015082035.1 of Chaenogobius annularis. Classification (NCBI taxonomy): domain Eukaryota; kingdom Metazoa; phylum Chordata; class Actinopteri; order Gobiiformes; family Gobiidae; genus Chaenogobius; species Chaenogobius annularis. Next base: position 51,411 of record BJKM01001235.1, on the reverse strand, counting down.
AGACACCTGCTTTTTTGCTTTTATTACTTTCACCAATTTGCATAAATTATGTACATCACATTCTGGCTATTGCACAAGACATTTTGGCCTCTTGTCAAAACCACATTTACACATGATTTCTGACTCATAAACAAGAGCAGGGGGGAAAGTGCACAGCCCTGGAGAATTCCGGAGCCGGGTGCATGAGATGGTTTTAAGTCAAGTCAGTAACTCTTATGTCTTGTTTCGACATGACAAGAAAGCACGTTTGTGGATGGGGACAAGGAGTGTGAATGTGACTGCACATCTGCTGCTGAATTAGCCCTTCTTTTGGCTAAATGAGTGTGAACGTGGCTGCAGCAGCTGTCAGCACTGAGAGCACACAGGAGAGTACGAAGGAGAGTACCCCCTGATTCAGAGCCGCAGCAGCAGCAGACAGACACATCCACATCTCCAGGAGCCCGTGGCACACACTATTCACACTGCTCTGTCTGTCGGCCGCTGCCCGCACTTCTCTCTGTTGTTGCTGGACTTACGCCTGCTCCACACTGGGCGTCAAAGTTACTCCTGGGCGTTGCACACAGAGCAATAAGTCCAGCTGGTGCACTGGTCGTAACAATAAGTTAGTTTGAGTTGGAACCTGTGGTAAATATGTATCATCAGTTTTACATCTGTGAAGTTACAGTTTATGAAGAAAGCTTGAAAATGTAAGTTTTAAATTACAGGAAGTAGAGCTGACACAATTTACACTCGACTGATACACTTTTCTGACCTTTTATATGATCATGCAACTAAATAAAGATGTAATCCTGGGTGATTTTAACAAGGGGAATCTCAGCCACGAACTACCGAAGTACAGACAGTTTATCAACGTTCCGACCAGAGAGCAGAACACGTTGGATCACTGTTACACAACAGTCAATAATGCCTTCCGCGCCGTGGCTCACGCTGCTCTCAGCTTTCCAAATCACGCCATGGTTCACCTGATCCCCTCGCACAGACAGAGGCTGAAGCTCTCAAAACCTGCAGTGAGGAAATCTAAGAAGTGGACAAATGAGGCAGCGGAGGCAGCGGAGGCAGCGGAGGCAGCGGAGGCAGCGGAGGCAGCGGAGGCAGCGGAGGCAGCGGAGGCAGCGGAGGCAGCGGAGGCAGCGGAGGGCAGCGGAGGCAGCGGAGGCAGCGGAGGCAGCGGAGGCAGCGGAGTAGCTACGTGTGTTTGGACATTACAGACTGGGAGGTTTTCAGAGCTGTGACACAGAGCAGAGACACACTGTGACGTCATACATTCGATTCTGTGAGGACAGCATCATACCAACACAAACCAAAGTCACTTTCAACAATGATAAACCCTGGTTCACACCTAAACTAAGGCAGTTAAGGCAGCAGAAGGAGGCAGCGCACAGGGCTGGTGACAGAGAGCGCTACAAAGATGCGATGTATGGCTTTAGCAAAGAAGTGTCTCGAGCTAGATCACAGTACAATACACGTCTGAAACAGCAGTTCTCTGACAACAAAACCCCGCCTCCGTGTGGACGGGGTTCCGGCTTCTCACCAATCATAAGCCCCGAGCCCCCTGCTGCAAAAAATAGAAAACTGGCTGAGCAACTTAACACCTTCTACTCCAGGTTTGATGTGACCACCCCCTCCCCCACGGTGGTCTCCTCTGCCAACCTAACCCTGTTCCCCCCACCACTCTCTCAGTTCAGGAACAGGATGTAAACAGGCTATTTCAGAAATTCAAAAAGCTGCTGGACACGACGGTGTTTCTCCTGCCACTTTCAGACACTGCGCAGGAGAGCTGACCCCCGTCTTCACTGACATTTTTAACACCTCCCTGTGGTTATGCCACGTCCCAGCCTGCTTCAAGTCTGCCATCATTGCCCTGTCCCGTAGAAGCCCCGGAACACTGGACCTAATGACTACAGGCTTGTGGCACTGACGTCTGTAGTCATGAAGTAATTTTGAAAGCCTGGTCTTTCCCCACCTCAAGTCCTTCACCTCCTCCCCTGCTGGACCCCCTGCAGTTCGCCCACAGAGCCAACAGGTCTGTAGACGACACCATCAACCTGGCACTCAACTTCATCCTGCAGCATCTGGACTTCTCAGGAACCTACGCCAGGATCCTGGTTGTGGACTTCAGCTCTGCATTCAACACCATCCTCCCTGCTCTGTTCCAGGATAAGTTCTCTCCCAGCTCAACATGCCTGACTCCACCTGCAGGTGGATCATTGACTCCCTGACGGATCGTAGGCAGTGCGTGCGGCTGGGGAAGAATGTCTCAGACACTCAGACTATCAGCACAGGCTTTCCACCGGGCTGTGTACTTTCCCCTCTGCTCTTCTCCCTGTACACAAACTGCTGCACCTCCAGCCACGACTCCGTAATATTGATCAAGTTTGGGGACGACACCACCCTCATCTGTCTCATCTTGGACAGGGATAAGTCCTCTACAGGAGAGAGGTGGACCGGCTAGTGTCCTGGTGCAGTGGTAACAACCTGGATTTCAATGCCTAGAAATCAATGGAGATGATCGTGGACTTCAGGAAAGTCACAGTCCCCCAGCCCCCCTTCATCATGACAGACTCTCTCCCATCAACACCGTGGACTCCATCCGCTTCCTTGGCACCACCATCACCCAGGACCTCAATGGGAGCCCACCATCAGCTCCCTCATCAAGAAGGCCCAGCAGAGGATATACTTCCTGCGGCAGCTGAGGAAAGCCAAGCTGCCAGTGCAGATGATGGTGCAGCTTTACACGGGCCATCATTGAGTCCATCCTCACCTCCTCAATCACCGTGTGGTACGCTGGAGCCACAGCCAGGGACAAATAGAGACTACAGCGGCATTGTGCGTTCTGCTGAGAAGGTGATCGGCTGCAGACTTCCATCTCTGCAGGACCTGTACGTCTCCAGGGCTCTGGGACGAGCAGGTCGGATCACAGCTGACCCTTCTCACCCTGGACATGGTCTATTTGAACCACTCCCCTCAGGCAGGAGGCTACGGTCCATCCGGACCAGAACCCCCGCCACAAAAATAGTTTCTTTCCCTCTGCTGTTGGACTCATGAACACTTCTAAACACCTGTCACTTTAAACTGCAACTATTCATCACTCACTGCGCTGTCACTTTCTGCACTACAACTGTAAATGTAACTGTAATTCTTGTGTTCATGGTAATGCCTATTTTATTTTTATTTTATACTATAGTAAATTTAAATTGTCTCTTAATGCATGCCCTTTTTGATTTCATATATGTTGTTTTTATTATTGATTATTGGTCATTGAGAATGGCAATAAACCCTTTCTGATACTGAATCTGATTATCAGGTCATGTTTATTATAAAATCATAACTGTTGTGTAATTTATATGGATTTTGGCCCTTGCTGACAATTTGGTTGCTAGGGTAACAGTAACACAGAATTACCTCTAACTGTGTCATATTTGCTGCTCATGTCCAGCCAGGAAGTACAACATCTGTAGAACTGGAGACAACTAAGTCAAATGTTCAGTCAAATCTGAAATATAATCATGTTGTCTACATTTGAGTGAAAAGTGTAGTTTTAAGCTGTCACATGCACTTTAACTCACAGACTTAAGTAGGACGTAGAGTTAAGAGCAGTCTGACGACACGCTGGTGTAGATCCCACTCAAGAACAGGTGAAGCACTTTGACCCAGTGTTTGTTTTCATGTGCTGACCTGCATGTGACAAGGAACGTCAGGGCATCTGGTGTAACACACAAAAGACAGAATGTGAGCAGCTAAACATTTTTAATTTGACATTTGTATTTATAGTGAAGGGAGCAGAGTTTCAAAACCCAAATCATGTACCCTGCATCAGTGAAGACCTACAACGATGAAAGCCTCAATACTCACTGTTTATAATCCTATTAACAATGTGACTTTATTAGAACAGACTTGTGTCATCCATCGCAACAGACGCTCAGCCAAATGTCATTTTATATTCATCAATCAAAGCTGCACTTACACTTGAGCTAAATAAAGTTCACAATATTAGTTCTGCAATCTCTTTTAATTCCAAATGTGTTTTGTGAATGATTAGAAAGGCCGTGAGCACCAAAACAATCTGACATTCGCATTAGAGGTAAGATCGGGCCTATAAAAATCCAGCCCGACCCAGGCCCGCGGCATTAAAGCCCGACCTGGCCCGAGCCCGACCAATTAACTTGATTTGCATGCCCGAGCTCAAAGCAAACCCGAAATTTCAATTTATCCCAAAGTATTTTTGGCAGAAGAAATCGCAAGATTTCTTAAGGTTAAAATAATCGACATATTTTTATGATCATGATAAATGCATTTTTACAACGAAATAACGCTGGAACACAGAATAAGAGGCCAGATAAAGCATATGCTTAAAAGCTCATATGAAAGCAAAGCGCCACATTGACTACATTCAGCGAAGCCAACACAAGCTTCTGTATCATTATTCACTATAGAGAAGGAGGGTCTAAGGACACAGGACGCTGGGACATTACCAAGTCCTTATGTTTATTTTGTTTTCCACTGTAGCCCCTCGAGGCAACTACTGTTGTGATTTTGGGCGTGACAAAAATAAATTGAATTGAATTGAATTCACTATCAATTTGCTTTTCCACGCTTCACTCTTACCCGGCGGTGCGTGTTTGCCTTTTCAGTTCCCCTGTCTTAAGTTTTATGCTTGACTTCTTGCTGCTCCATATCGGGGAAACCTAAACAAAATAGATGCGACTTGTGGAGGGAAGATTACATTCACGTAACGTGCGCAAAGCGTGCCCCGGCTCTGCGTTCCTGTTTAGTAGTAGTTATATAGCAATTACCTTACAGCCCCTTCTCTGTTTTAACCAAATTATTTATTTATAACAAGTATTCCTTAGTTTAGTATCCACACATCGTTTTAGTATACATTTTTATAAACATATATTTATTTAAAAAGTCAGCGAGAGAGAAGCCGGGTCGGGTTCGGGCTCGTGCTTAAGATCTAATTCACATTCTACATAAGCCACAAACTGTTATTACTTAAATATATTATTAAAAGGCCGAGGAAAAGAGGAAGATGAAACCCCAAGTCCAGCTGCAGTTGTTCTCACGCCACTTTTTTTACAGTGTAATGGTGATGTGTGAGCGCCCCCTCTGGTTATTATGGAGAGATGCAGTCTAAAGTGTTTTTGTACAGCTCCAGATGTACTTTGTGTGACTGTGGCTCCTCTGGCACAGTAGTACACTGCAGTGTCTCCAGGCTGCATGTTCTGTCCAGTCAGAGTCACTGTTTTACTGGAGGAATCTACATTTATACTGAACTTGGACTTCAGTGAATCTTTGAGTACAACTGTGCATCCAGCACAGTGATATCCAATCCACTCCAGGCCTTTCCCAGCAGGCTGTCTGATCCAGTGAGTCCAGTAGTTAAGAGTGTATGAGACCGCACAGGAGATGGTGAGAGTGTGTCCTGGCTGCACAGTCACAGAGGCTGGCTGTGTCAGTGTCTCACACTTCACACCTGTGGAGGACAGAACACAATATTGAGGATCAAACTGTGCTGTTTAGTTGTAGCAGAGTTTACTGATGTGAACAGAGACTTACAGGATCCAGCTGCCAGCAGCAGCAGAAGAGCTCCAGACAACATCATCAGTGTGGAGTGCACTGTGTCCCACCCTCACATGGGCCTTATATAGACACACAGGAGCACAGCATTAGTTTGCATTCACACAAACAGGGAGGGGCATTCTGATGTGAAATCATTCGAACTATAACGCGCTTGTGCATGTGTGTGTGAGAATGTCCGTGGTTTTATTTGAACCATGGAGAAGTCACATCAGATTGTGTTTGTTGGTTCACTTCAGAACTTCTGAACATCATCACCAGCTGTTTTCACTCTCAACGCTTGTTCTTCATACATTCATCTTCTCTCTCAATGTCTCCAGTTTGGTGTTGTGTGTGGCTGGACTCCACATCTATGACCTTTAGGCAGAACATCTTGTTCTGTGCGTGTAGAAGTGTCAGGGTGATTATCCAGTCCTGTTTTTGTGCTGGTGTTTCTCACTGTGGTAGTAGTTATTTCCACTCTGATCCACCTCTGCACACAAACACTCTGCTGTCTGTCACTCGAACTGCTGCTCGACTGTACCAAGCATCGTTCAGGCTTTAGAAACTATTGTTGTTTAAGTTTTGTGTGACATAATATCAAATACAGTTCAAATCAGGCTAACACCGCTTCCTCTGCTGTGAGGGCTCTGAGCTACTCTCTCCTTGTACATGTGGTTGTTGGAGATGTAGGTTTGTCTCTCAGCTGTTTGCCAAATGTCTCTGCTTTTTCTCTTCCCCGTTTACACTGTTGTGTCCAGTAAAAGCTTCAGGCCAGAACGTGTACTTTCAAAACAAATACACGAATACAGAGTTTATACATAATAAAATCTAAAGCTGATTTTGTTGGAAAGTTGAGTGCGTCCTGGACGCCTCCCTGCAACATAATGATACAGTCTCATTGTTTTTGATTTTCTTAATCAGCACTTTTGACGTTGTTTTCCTTCAATTGCGCTCATTTGATTTTACTGGTTATATTGTTTTAGAATTAGTACAAATAATGAGCATTTTTTTTCCCTTGTTTTGTTATGGACTGACTGGAGGAAGCAAGCCTTTTGTTATGCTGCTCCCACAGCTTGGACCTCTCTCCAGTCTGAACTGTAAATAGTGTTTTCCCAATTTGCCCCCGGTCACCCCACCCTGGAAAAAGAGTTTCAATCTCAACTTTTTATATTTTCACCTGGGTAAATAAAGGTTCATATTAATCATTTAAATAGCTTGGCCTATTGTATCTTTTAAGTATGATTTGTATTTATTCTTTCAGGGGAAAGTGAGAACAATGCATATGAATGAATTAAACAAAAGCAAACATGCCAGATGAGAGCCTTTATAGGGTCATTTCCCTCTGCAGATCCCCTGCCGGGTAAAAGGTCACAGGAAGATAAAACATAAACACCATACTTTTTACACAGACTTTACAGCACTGGACAAAACAGGAAAATAAGGATTCATTTTTCAGCTCTTTTTGAAGCATTTTTAACGATAAACGATGTTCTCAATATTCTAACTTGGCGTACAGTACATGAACAGAAAACTCAGAGATTCTCAATCTGGGGGTCGGGACCCCACATGGGATTCGCAACATGATTTGAGGGTCCCTGCAGATGATGTGGGGTCTATTGAAAATGTATTGAGCAGTCTTAAATGAGGCTTGACACCCTTCAAATGCAGTGGGAAATGTAGATTCCTTTTTGCTGGTTTTCCAAATTCATTTATCTCGGCCTTTGACCTGAAAAGTAAAATCAATCAATAGAAATAAGACTCCTTTAGCATCTCCCAGAGTGGTCTAATTTTTGAGGGGTTACAAAACTCCAACAGTAATTATTAAGGTGGTCCCGACTGAAAAGGGTTGAGAACCACTGCTCTAAACAACCAAACTGAAATCATCTTTCGCCAAAACGTCAAAGATTTGTGTTCAGTTCCCAGAAATACAGTTTATTTAGAGTTGCTCTGACACAATTATAAATAACCTATAGGCAATATAAAACTTTGAAAATACAGTATCTCCCTCTGCTGGACACAGACAAGTTAGTGTAACGCGTCACTAAAGGTTAAATGAAATCAATCATTTGAGAACGTCCAAATGTTTTTCAGCAGCTTCTTCAGAGAAAAGATTTCTAAAATAAAAAAAGTGATCAGTTGATATCTTGTTAAGAGCATATATTAAACAAGAAAATATGGGTTTTTTCTTTTGTGATAAAAGTGTCCAAAACTTATGAAGAAAAAACCCCCATTTTTAGCCAGAACAGAAGAACACAGTAAACAGAGGAAGTAGTGTCAGATCTGAGGAGGTTGTGAGATTAAGACACAAAGACTTTTCTGTTCCATGCTGCTCCATTAATGAGTTATGTTCAGGGATTCAACAAAAAGAATAGTCACAGAGGCAAAAAAACATAATCCTCATAATTACATTGTAGGTCAGAAAGTCAAAGAAGTGGTTTCTGTCCTTGTACTTTAGATTGTGTTTCCCACTCAAAAGCAGATGCATTCAATAACTGCAATCATTCATTCATTCATGCATGTAAATATGAGGCTTTTCCATAACAAACTGTTAAGAATAGAAAACTTGATGAAGTGAATGGAAATAGTGTGATGTATTAGACTGTTCAAGCACATTTCATTTTGGATTTTGGACAAGTATGCCCTTCATCACCTGTTCATTTTGTACAGAAATGTAGAATTATTGCTACTATTTAATAAACTGTTTATATTATTTTTTCTCTTATGTTTTAACATGTATTTCAGTGTATTCCATGTCATTTAAAAATGTTTTGAATAGACTACAGTTATGTTTTGTGCAGCTGTGGGGCCCTTTGCACCACTGTGCTCGCGTGCACAAAAAATAAACAGCCGTTATCTCCTTCCTTTGCGCTGTGAAGCCGTAAAAACACACAGTGCTTGTTGAAGTGTCTTTTGTGATAGAAAACTGGCCCTGGAGACTTGAGCACAATGTTGTGCCTGTTCCACTATCGATGCGACCGATTCCACTCCAGTCCTCGTCCTGGTTTCTGACGAATCCAGTGCAGCCAAGCTAAAGAGAGCCCCTCCACTTTACAGGACAGTGAGACAGACTTCCCGGGCTGGTGACCACTGGCTCTGAAGAGGTCAGAGACTGGGCCTGGACCACTGGAAAAACACAGAGATGAACTGGTGTAAAGTGTGGTGTTTGTGCTGCAGATGTGTTCACCTGTCTGTACCCACCTGGAATAAGAGTCCAGAGGAACACACTCAGTGCTCTCAGCATCATAGTGGAAGCTTAAGGAGCTCTGCAAAGACTCACTTTAACTTGTGCTTTATAAAGAGAGTGGGTGTGAGACACTCGCATTATTTACATCTTTACAAGTGGGCTGTATTTGACTAGTTCACTCCAAGCAAAATACGCTAATATACTGAGACTTTAAAATGATGTCAGAAATATGTTTGAATACTTTGGACATGATTTTGGAAAAAACTCCATATAATAAACTTAATGTTTGTTTTTTTAGGTGCTAAAAAATGTATATTTATTACAGTAAAGCATAAAGAGCCAGAACTTAAGTGTTTGAAGGAGTTATTTCTTGTTATTATGACTTTGATGTCATGTATAAATGGTATTATTGTTCCTTAATGTGCGGACCCTCTGTTGGGGCTGGGACTGGTTTTTGCACAGCTCTGCTGTTGCTCTGAGTCACTGTGGTCGCACACAGTAATAAACAGCTGAGTCTTCAGGCTGCAGACTCTGTCCTTGAATAGTCACTGTTCCTGCAGATGTGTCTCTGCTCAGGCTGAACTTGTTCTTCAGAGCATTGTTCTGTCTAAGAGCACCTCCTCCCCACTGATGGAAAATCCACTCCAGTTTCCCCTCTCTCTGTCTGATCCAGCCTGTGGCATAGCTGTTGTCAGTGAGAGAGTAACCAGAGACCCGACAGCTGATGGTCAGAGCCTGAGCAGGCTGCAGCAGGACTGAGCCTGGCTGGAGGAGCTCCACACTGTCCACTGTACCTGTTGAAAGACAACATCATCGTCATCACACTCATTCTCCTACAGGGAGAGCTGCTGTGAAGGTCAGGAAGTGTTCTCACAGGAAGCAGCTGCCAGCAGCAGGAGCACAGCCACAGACCACATGACTGAAGTGTGCCTGTCCCTCTCCCCACTCGCCTTTATATCACACTGACATTTGCATACGCATGAATACACCAGTACTGTTGTTATCACTGTACACACAACTGTGGCATCACTTGTACCTATGTTTACATTTCAAATAAGTACATTGAGTTAGGGGCTTCAGGGGAGAAAGCAGTGCTTCACCAACACCGTTTACAGTGCGGGTGGAGAGCTGTTGACCTCGACTGGGGATGTTGTTGGACCTCCTCAATCCCACCGTCCATGATGAGATCTGTCCTGCACATCTTAATGTTCTATGTCTGAGCAGTTATGTCAGGATTAAACTATACTCATGGTTCTAGAGGCTACAATACAACCAGAAGAATTTTCTTAAGCAAAAAAATTATAATCTAAAAAGGCATATATCGATAAACGGGTTGAATTTGCCACATTAATTTAATTCAATTAAATGTATTTTTATAACGCCCAAAATCACAACAGCAGTTGCCTCGAAGGGCGACAATGAAAAACAGATTAAACAATGTTCACAGGAAATGGATAATGTCCCAGCATGCCCTGTCCTTAGCCCCTCCTTTTCAACGAGGAAAAACCCAGCAGGAAAAAGTAGACAGAACCACAGTGAAGGAGAGATCCTACTCCCCCAGACGGACAGGCTGCAGAAGGTCCAGGACTGACATTTGCAGATGGACTGTGGAGCCAGGACCACTCAGGAGGAGAGAGGGGGGTTCATCTCGTGTAAAGAGAGCTCATCCAGGCAGATGAGGAGCATCTGGGTCTACAGGTCAGGGTCGTGAGAGGCTCAGAAAAACGTTGTTCTCCCACAAAAGTCCAAACTGTGTGATAGTGTTCTTCACTGTGGCAGCGGCTATAAACACAACAATCCACCTCTGAACATAAACTCCCTCAATGTGACTGATGCTTCAGGAGGATTTTATTATCACTGGCACAAAAACTATTTCTTGTTTCCTGTCCTTGGTCATTATGAGGGCATTAACATTTACTTTCTTCTTTGTGTGATGTTTTTAATGTATTCATCACAACTGTGTTTTAGTTTAGTTTACTCGTTTAGACCTTTGTTCTGTTTCCTGAGAAAACACTTTTGTGTTAGGTGAAGCATGGTTGTCTTGTGACTGTGGCTTGTCCATGAATGAGATGTTTTTTCATGCATTTGTAAAAGAATGTCACTGTTGTGCCGACTTCACTGGTGTGTCTACTTTTTAGATGGACATTATGGACCAAGCTAAAGCCTGATAGAGCCACATGCAGCACACACAGGGCTTCAGTGAGATTATTCTGTGTATAGAGCGCCCTCTGTGGTAGTTACTGTGAATGACATGCTGGTGTGTATTTGTACAGCTCGAGATATACTTTGTGTGACTGTGGCTTTCGAGCACAGTAGTACACAGCAGAGTCCTCGGGCTGCAGGTTGGACAGTCTGAGACACACCAAGCTTTTTCCATTGTCTCTGCTGATTTCTATTCTCCCTTGAACATTGTTTGCAAACTGCGTCTTACTCGCATCGTAATAAATGAGCCCCAGCCATTCCAATGCTTTTCCTTCAGCTTTTCTGATCCAGTGCATCCCGTAGTTACCAAAGTTAAACCCGGCTCCACTGCAGGAGAGACTGAGAGACTCCTGAGGGGCTCGGAGCACCGGAGAAGAGGGAATGGACTGAAGGATCTGGCAACTCACACCTGACAAATAAAAACAATGTAAACACATGCAGGAGCTAAATGTAATTAACACGTTTGTGGAGAAATGAACTCACAGGGCAGGGAGAGCGCCCCCATCAGGAGGATCAGCATGTCCATCATCATCAGACTGGGTAAGAGAGGATGTCTGTGTCTTATAACAGCAGCGGGGGGCTACACAATATTTACATGCGGCTGTGGAGAGGAGGGTTTGTGAGGTTGGGCTTTATAATGATTCAGACTTATGGATAATACCATTTTCTGCTTTAAGAAGGTTGTGCCAATGGATGAGGCTCCTGCAGCCAAAAAACAGACAACCGATACATGTATTTTTAGTGTTTTATAATATATAATTTTCACATGATGTATAAGTGTAGTCTTTTTATGGTATGATGTTGTCAAATAACTGCAAATGATATATTTCTGCTTTTTGATTGCTAAATATATGACCAATAAACTCCACTTTGTACAATTAGCCTAAAAAGACTGATGTAATGCAAAAAGTAATGGTCAACTTTTAGTTATTTCTGTTTGATGGATTGTTAACTTAATCATTCTGTGAAATCTGTGCCATTTCAACATTAAAATGTTCTCATAAGGTTTTTTGAAACATATTTTGAGCATATTTGAAATGTTAAAATATAGTTAAATTATAAAGACTCACATCAAGATTACTTTTTTAACTGTAAAGGACACATATGATGCTTTATTTGTATTGTTATCAGCCCTTAAACACGCCCTTGAGTACGTTTAGTTTGGCCTTTCATGTTTTAGAACCCAGGTCACTGATAGGAGGACTCCAGTCCAGACCCAAACCTCTGACATGAAGCTTTGGAGTGAACAGCCAAAGTCCTTCATTCACGGAGCTCGAGCAGTGCAGCCTCCCCGTGTGTTAGAGATGAGCGGCTTTTAAGAAAGAGTTTCAAATGACCTTTCCTTCGCGTCCCCTCTCGCCCCCGCGCGCTCCTGTTCACCTGCTGCCTGCGCATCACCGTGCGTCAGACCACCACGCGGCGTGAGGAATGGTTTACATCGCCACAGATCAGTTTGATGTCTGTTTTATTCGGACTAAATGAGAAAGAAGACCAACACTGAGTGATGAGAGAGTTCACTTTGCAACACTTCACTTTTCTGCTCTTTGGAGCAACGAGAGGAACTTAAAGGCTTTTGCATGTAACGTAAATCAGCCAATCACATCGCAGCATTGTTTTGTCCAGAGGAAAGTCAGAGTCCAGTGTGTGATGTTCTGTTCAGAGCAAAAGCAGAATTCTGTTCCACATCTCATGTCAGCTTTACATTCGACCTCAAATCAACTTTTTAAAGAGAAATAAAACATTTCAAATTAGTGTCGGTGTAATCCCTCAGTCGAAACGTTTTGTTTTTCCTCTTCCAGAGTCCAGATGACTACAATTAAATCTTTTTCTGCAATTTCAAATTATTTTAGACTTATTATTTATTATTTTAGACATTAGACTATTTGTTATAAAATAAAATGAATTGGTAAATTGCGATATAATAATATATATACATAAAAGTGGCAGAAAGACCTTGGCTTGTGGACCTTTTCTGAAACTGGACCTCGGGAAGTGGCTAACGCTAGCACCTTTGCGGCGTAACTGTTTATTTTGTGTTTTTGTTCATATTGTCGAGTCAACAGTGCGTTTAAACAGCTCTTCTGCTTCATTCAGTTGTGTTTACCTCTCGCTGTTGTTTTTCCGGCTCTCGCAATGCAGTGTGTTGTATATTGACCGGTCTAGTGACCATCGCTGCACACTACTATTCATGATGCATTATGGGACATTTTTTGTGCACTAGTTTTTCACCTGCTGGACATTCAGACACATTATGTCATCACTAACCTTAGAGTTTAAAGCCGCTGAAATGTAACTTTAATCTGACACTTTGTTCAGTGGTGATGTGAAGCTGTGTCATTTTAGTACAAATGTCATCTTTACAACACTAAAGACAAAACTAATCAAAACCACATTTATGCTATAAAAGGAGCTGCAAAAAGAGGAAGTTGATACCACAAGTCCAATTTCTGTTACACAGCCAATCATGAATTATGTGGTGTGAGAGCGCCCCCTCTGGTGATTACTGTGAATAACACACTGGTGTGTTTTTGTACAGCTCGAAATATACTTTGTGTGACTGTGGCTCTCGCGCACAGTAGTACACTGCAGTGTCTCCAGGCTGCATGTTCTGTCCAGTCAGAGTCACTGTGTTACCGGAGGAAACAGCATTTATACTGAACTTGTTCTTCAGTGACTCTTTGAGGTACAGAGTTTGTCCTGCTTGGTGTTCTCCAATCCACTCCAGGCCTTTCCCAGCAGGCTGTCTGATCCAGTGAGTCCAGTAGCTGCTGAGAGAGTATGAGACAGTACAGGAGATGGTGAGAGTGTGTCCTGGCTGCACAGTCACAGAGGCTGGCTGTGTCAGTGTCTCACACTTCACACCTGTGGAGGACAGAACACAATATTGAGGATCAAACTGTGCTGTTTAGTTGTTGCAGAGTTTACTGATGTGAACAGAGACTTACAGGATCCAGCTGCCAGCAGCAGCAGAAGAGCTCCAGACAACATCATCAGTGTGGAGTGCACTGTGTCCCACCCTCACATGGGCCTTATATAGACACACAGGAGCACAGCATTAGTTTGCATTCACACAAACAGGGAGGGCATCTGTGGGAAAGCAAAGAACTATACCATATTAACAGTGTGATTTGCACAGACAGGAGCGCTCATATCAGATGGTGCAGAACATGTTGCGGTTCACTTCAGAGCTGTGGTCTGTGGTCTCTGTATTTTTCTCATTTTTTTCATTAACATGTTTTTCATTCATTCATCTCATTCCTGTTATGTGTTTTGTGTGACTCAACTCTATCCTCATCTATGGCCAAACACTCATTCATTCAGTCACAAAGTAGGAGAAGGTTTAGCAGAAGAAGGTTTAGAAAGAGAAGGTTTAGCAGGTTTCTGGGAGACGGCACGCAAACATGTTGCTGTTTGCAGTTACTATTATTATTTTGAATAATATATCATCATCAAATCCATTACAATTACATAACTCTTTTTTAACAAAGATTGCCTCCTTAACCCCTCTTTTCTCCCAGTTTAGAATCTCCACCTCCCTGTCTTCCTTAAATCGTAATGGAAGTTTAAGATTCAACCTTCCAGTCGTTTGTAATGCCATCCATCCATTTTCTACCACTTGTTCCCGTTAGGGGTCACGGGTGACTGGAGGTCACTCATTCACTCAGGCCAATTTACAGTTGCCAATTTACCTAACACATACATGTCTTTGGACGGTGGGAGGAAGCCGGAGAACCCGGAGAGAACCCTCGGTAACACGGGGAGGACATGCAGACTCCACCCACAGAAATCATGTGATGTAATGTTCGCCCAGGAATCAAACCCATGATTTCCTTCTTGAAAGGCGAGAGCACTAACCGCTCTGCCACCGTGCACCCTCGTTTGTAATGGTTTGCTGAAACCCTGCAGACACCTGAGGCATTCTGATGCTAATCAGGTACTCAATGAGGAGGGAGCGAAAGTCAGTGTACAATAGGATGTAAATAGCCCATCTCAGGGCTGTTAGTTAAACAAAGGGATTTGTCACAAGTGAAACCAAAAAAACTCCCCCTTTTTCAGGAGGTCCCGCCCTGTGGACAGGGCTTACACTCAGCAGGATATAAAATCTGAGGTCCCAGACTCGATGCACAGATTGAGAATGACTCTTAGATGAGTCGAAACGCTTTGTTTTGCTAAAACAGTCCAGATGACTACAACTGAATCTTTTTCTACAATGGAACAGTCCTGGACCAATGAGGGATTAGACCGACATCATGCTCTCAAATACAACCTTAATGAGAGTGAGTCTGAATGAATTAATGAAAAGGAGTAAGAGTCCAGTCATGTGACCAGTGAAAGTCTTGAATGGCTTTAGACACGAGTGCAAAAATGTAACTTCAGGCCCTGGTTTTACTGCCTTTGAGATTGTTCTCTTGTTTTTGTCGTGGCTTATTTACATTTACCAGTTTTACTGCAGAGCAGCAGTTCACCTGTCCAGTATGTTAGAAACAGCTGTCCTGTAGTCCATTTGTGTCCACTGCTCTGTTTCCTCTACATAGAGTTAAATAGAGGAGAGGATTTCAGGTTTGCATTGGCTCCTCCCAAAAGAACTGCTCATATATTGTTATATTGTTTCCTGTCTGCTTCCGAAGAGTGCAGACGCTTCCCTGCTTGCTCCTGCCTGCTTCAGCTGCTTTCCTTATTTATTTTGCTTTTAAATCAGTTTTTGTCTTCCAAAAATTTTTTGTTATGACTTTTTAGAGTCATTTTTAGAGTTTTAATCAACAAATCTGACGAACCAGCGACATGTCCGTGAGAAGAGAAACAAACTCCTGTAAACGCTGTTGGAAATTTCAACAAGAAATTCATGAGCTACAAGCACGGATATTTGCTTTGGAATCTGAAAAAGGACTGCACGATACAATCCCTGTGTCATCCAGTGGTAAGAAGTCCACATTTTTTACAAGAAAAACAGCAACTTTCAATTTAAACCGGAGTGACTCTGTTTCGTTTCCAAAACTCTCTAAAGACCAGGAAAACAGTGCGAAGCCTAAGCAATACAAAGATAATGTAACGCCACCTGAAATACAGCTTACAAACAGATTTTTACCACTTTCAAAGACTGAAATAAATGAACAAAGAGAAAATGGGAGACATGACGTGGCGAAAAGGAAGACAGAGAGAGAATCTGTGCCTAACGTCAAGGTCGTCTTGATTGGGGATGGTGCGATAAGTCACGTGATGCATGAAAAAAATCAAAACACATTCTTTTCCCAGCGCCACAGTCACTGAGATTACGTCACGTATTTCTAATGTTTTGGCCAAACATAAAGGAGTTAAACAGCTGATTGTGCACGTGGGCGCAGTGGACACACGACGTGAAGAGACTGAAGTTTTGAAAAGAGACTTCTTGGAGTTATTCGACGAGCTTGATAAAATGGAAATAAAAACATTCATAAGTGGACCTCTTCCAAACATTGACAGGAAGATAAAACAAGTTTAGCCGGCTGCTTCAGCTGAACACAAGGCTGTCTAAAGAGTGTGCAACAAGAGAATTGCACTACACTGAGAACTTCTATCTATTCTGGAAACGAGAGGACCTGTTTAAGAGAAATGGCCCACACCTCTGTAGAGGTGGAGTGAGGGTGCTGACAGAGAACCTGCTCCACGCTCTGAGGCATTGGACTGGGCCTGGACAGGCTGGGCCTGGACAGGGTCCTGAGCAGATAGTTAGAGAAGAGAGGAATGAGAGAAAAATTCCTGCTCCATCAACCAGAGACCGAGCCAATGTTTCAACATCAGCAGCACCACAACCACAGCCTCCACCAAAGGATTTATTAGCAGCCGCTCCACCACCTGCAGCAAAGAATTCAACTCCAGCTGCTCCACGATCACCTCCACCACCTCCAGCAAAGGACTCATCTGCAGCAGCACCACAACAATCTTCACCACGGCTAGCGCAGGAGTCATTTCAGTTCTTTCCTGCACGGTCCTCATCAAAGGCCTTGGACCCATCTGTGGCGGGCCTGGCAGTATCCCCGCCTTCGCCCCTGCCCTCAGAGCAGCCCTGGATCCCCTCTGCAACATCTACTCCCACTACAGATTCCTCACTCTCCTTTCCATCGCCACTCTCACCCAGGGGTCTTCCCAGCCATCTTGAACATCTGATCAAATCAGGCATTAAGATGGCTCCACTCACGCCTAATTTAGCAAGAGTTCTGATATCAACGATGATGAACTCTCCCCTGACTGTTGCTACACAGACAACAATCACCCCACCAAAACCCACCCGCCTTTCACCTGGTCCCAAACGCTCACCGGCTCCCACTACACCAACACAAAGTCCCCCCACCTATCCCCCCTCGCCTTTCACCTGGTATCTCCCATAGCTAGGATGCACTGGGTCTCAGCGTTGCCGGACTTATAGTCATATTAAAAATCAAACCAACCCAGGGCCCTGTGTAAAAACAGCCTCCCCTAGCGCTATTTCTGTAGTCACATCACACAGATGGGAAAACAAAATGCGAGTCAGACTGCCCAATCTGAGAAATTTGATTCATATTCCCTGTAAAACAGGGTCTCAGACTCATTTTACCTGGGGGCCGCTGGGGGCAGAGTCTGGGTGAGGCTGGGCCGCATCAGGATTTACACAAGAAAAGCGCTGATAAAACATTACTGTTATCAAATATCTTTATTTTTAACACAAAATTATGAATTAAAGACATGAAAAAATGAATAAAATAATAAATAAGGAGTAAGGATAAGGACAGATAAGCAACTAAACATGGCAATTATGCAAATTCATTTTGGGAAATTATATTAGGCAGAAAGCATAACAATTTATTTTTATACATCACCCAGCTACGCAAGTAATACCAGACACCCAGTTAAAAGGAGCTATGCTTGATTTGTTTCATATTGTTGCTAGGAAAAATGTTGTGTTTTGTCCTTTTTATCTGTCATAATAGACATTTCAAAAAGTACTTTTTTCAAAACTTTTCAGTTGATTATAATCTTACCGGCAAGTTCCTGTTTTTCACAGTATTATGACATTTTCCTCTCCCAAAGTTCTGAAACATCATTTTAAATTGACTCTGGAGTAAAATCTGGGAAATATCAATGCATCAGAAAAAACACACACCACATTTGAACCTTCAATAACAGTTTCCAGTTTTGAGTGACCCCATCTCATTGCAAAATCATGGATAGCTCCTTTAAATCACAACAAAACCACATTGCCATTTGAAAATGTGAAGGAATGGAGACTGTAAATGAAGTTTATTGAATCACGGTATAATACAAAGGGTAATTAATATATCACTGCTCGGGAAGAGAAAGACTTCAATAGCTTCCCCTCCAGACACTCAGAGCTGGACGCATCCACTTCCACTTTCCTCGTCCAAATATGGTCACGGTTTGGACGTGACGAGATTTTCTTCCTAAACACATTTGAATACAGTTAACACATTATTACAGACATGCCTTTAGTGATATTACTTATGCTGCGTGTGCCCCAAAATATGAAAAGACGTGCAAACGGTAAATGCCTCACCACGGCGTAACATAAACCAATATTCTATACAGCTTCAATCATTAAGATCAATTACAATCGCCTCGATAGTATGTTAAGGGCTTCAAAACCTCACGTGAGGCAAGCGGAGCCCTGCGGAACTTTGGCCGAGACCCACCTATTTCCATTCGGGTCCAGTTCACGCGGAGTCCCGTGAAACTGGCCGAGCGGAAGCGGGAAAAGCCGTCCTCACGTAAGAGACGGGGTTGTTTTATGAGTCCAAAACAGAAAACTAGCCGTCGGGATTTCATCAGAAGGGTATATTTCTCGCATCATATCGCGCCAGAAATGAAAATTAAATCCGAAATAATCACAGAAACTTACCTCGAGGAGACAGACGTGGTTTCGCTGCTGCCGTCTTCACTCTACAAACGCATGCGCGTTGGCGACTCGAGAGAACAACAAAGAACTGATGGGCTCCACTCAGATGCATGCGCATAGCTCAAACCGACAGACACAACGGTTTCTCCTCTGAGCGAGGCAGCCCGGCCGATGTCCCGTCCTCGAGGCATATACCTCACAGTGATTGGTTCATTTAGCGCCGCACACAACAAGTGTAAATCTTGAGGGCCGCACTTATATTAATCTTTCATATTAAGATGGGGGCCGCAAATTATCGTACCGGGGGCCGCAGTTGGCCCGCGGGCCGCGTGTCTGAGACCCATGCTGTAAAAAGATAACGCCCAGTCTCACTGAAACTAGTCTGAAACTTGCTGTGCTAAATGTCAGATCCTTATGTAACAAATCATTCTTAATTAATAATTTTATTTCTTCTTATAATCTTGATTTTATGTTTTTAACTGAAACATGGCTTGACATAAACACAGGAAATTTAGTTCTAATAGAGTCTGCTCCACCCAACTTTATGTTTGAATCTGAAACACGAGAAAACAAAAAGGGAGGAGGTGTGTGTGCTTTTGTTAGAGATGAAATAGTTACCCACAGGTTGTCCTTTGGGGTGTTTTCAACATTTGAGTATGTAGCCTTTAAAATTGAGCTAAAACAGTCTCCATCCATTCTCTTCATTGTTTTATACAAGCCTCCTCAGCACTGCAAAAGTTTTATTGATGATTTTACTGAGATGCTTTCAGTCGTATGCACAGACTTTGATGGTTTGGTTATAACAGGTGATTTCAATGTTCATGTTGATAATATCTGTGACAGAAACGCTAAAGAGCTTCATGCTGTCCTTGAAACTTTCGGTCTTACTCAGCGCGTGAGTGGCCCCACCCACAGCAGAGGGCACACTCTAGATCTTCTAATTACAAAAGGGGTTAATATTTCAAACGTCAATGTGGTCGATGTTGCTCTGTCTGATCATTTCTGTGTCTTCTTTGACCTGTCTGTTTTTCCCAAACCACCAGCTGGTCCTACAGTTGTCCGAGAGGAGACACATAAATGACAGCACGGGAAAACTGTTTATGGAAATGATAAACTTTGAAAATGTCTCATGTTCTAATGTAAATGATTTGTTGAACTCTGTTACATATAGTGTTTTGAATGTTCTCGACACCATTGCCCCTATGAAGGCTAAAATTGTTAAAAATAAGCAGAAGGCGCCATGGAGAAATGATGAATGAAGGGAGTGCCGTCGGGCCGAACGAAAATGGCGCAAGTCGAAGCTCCAGGTTCAGAAAGAGATTTACAGAGAGAAGTTGTACATGTACAACCTCATTTTATGTAGAACTAGGGAAGGATATTTTTCTGAAATAATTGGAAGCTGCAGTAACAACTCGCGTGTCCTGTTTGCCACAGTAAACAGATTAACAAACCCTCCAGCTCAGCTTAGAACTCATTTCCACATCCAAGTGTAATGAGTTTGCATTATTCTTTAATGACAAAGTTCAGGGCATTAAAAAATGCTATCAATTCTACAATGCAAAAAAATAACCCTCAAACCACCTACACACTTAGAGCTGACTCACTTTGCACCTGTAACTGACAAAACTGTCCAGGAGATCATCACCAGCCTGAGTTCATCTACATGCTGCCTCGATGTGTTATCCACCAGATTTCTAAAGTCTGTGCTGAACAGTTTGTTAGCACCACTCACTCAAATAGTTAACATGTCGCTTCAATCTGGAACATTCCTAATGTCTACTGAGTAATTACCGGCCCATCTCTAATCTGCCATTTTGGGGCAAAGTCCTTGAAAAGGTTGTTTACCAACAGCTCACTGATTTCCTCTTAATAAACAACTCATTTGATGTTTTCCAGTCAGGTTTTAGACCTCATCACAGCACTGAGACTGCTCTTGTCAAGGTGACAAATGACATCCACCTGAACACTGACGCGGGCAAAGCCTCAGTCTTAATTCTGTTAGATCTAAGTGCTGCTTTTGACACTGTCGATCATGGGATCCTCTTACAGAGACTAGAGGACTGGGTGGGCATCACTGGCACTGCGCTAAACTGGTTAAAGTCCTATCTGGAAGACAGGAAATTCTTTATCGAAATTGGTAACTGTGTCTCAGACCAGATGCCCCTGACCTGTGGGGTGCCCCAAGGGTCAATCCTGGGACCCCTTCTGTTCAACCTCTACATGCTGCCGTTAGGTCAGTTGATACGCAGCGAGAATGTGTCCTATCACAATTACGCAGACGACACTCAGATCTATGTTTCACTGACGGCAGGTGAATATGGACCAGTGGATTCACTCTGTCACTGCATCCAACAGATCAGTGTGTGGATGCAAAACAACTTTCTCCAGCTGAACTCAGACAAGACTGATATCATCGTCTTTGGCCCACAGAAACAAAGAGAAATTGTTAACTGTCACCTCCAGAGTCTCGCTCTAAAACCTACACATCAAGTTAGAAATCTGGGGGTAATAATTGACTCAGATTTGAATTTTAACAGCCACGTCAGATCAATCACATCAGCAGCTTTTTACCATCTAAAAAACATTGCCAAAATCAAAAGTATAGTGTCTAAACCAGACCTGGAGAGACTTATCCATGCGTTTGTCTCTAGTAGATTAGACTACTGTAACGGCCTGCTCACTGGCCTCTCCAAACGAGCTGTAAAACAGCTGCAGTACATCCAGAACGCTGCTGCTCGTGTCCTGACTAGAACCAGGAAGTACGATCACATTAGTCCTGTGCTCAGGTCTCTGCACTGGCTCCCTGTGGCTCAGAGAATAGACTTCAAAGCAGCTCTGCTTATATACAAGTCTCTCCATGGCCTAGCACCAACGTACATCTCGGACATGTTAGTGCCATATGAACCATCTCGGACTCTGAGGACCTCAGGGACCGGCCTCCTGCTGGTGCCCAGAGTCAGGACTAAACATGGGGAATGTGCGTTTCAGTTTTATGCAGCTAAAATCTGGAACAGTCTTCCTGAGGATGTGAGACAGGCCTCTACTCTGGCAATGTTCAAATCTAAACTAAAAACTGTTTTGTTTGGCTGTGGATATGACTGAAATGCTTTTCTTTGCACTCTTCTCTTTTATGTCTTGAACTATTATTTTGTGATTTCTGCCATGTCTTTGTGATTTTAATGCATTTTTTCCTGTTGTGTGAAGCACTTTGAATTGCCTTGTGTACGAATTGTGCTCTACAAATAAACTTGCCCTGCCTTGCCTTGCCTTATTACAGGCTTGAAGGCGGTGATTGTCACATTTCTCAATAAGGGACAAAAAGGGGTCTGGGCATCGTTCTCCTGGGAATTGTTTTTGGGAACCAAGAACGTAGTTATCTCTTTCATTTTAGAGCATTTGACAAAGTAAATGTACACTTTTGGAGAGCAAATATGGTCACGATTTCACTTTCTTTGAGTGCTCCACTACAGTTCTATTCCATGACCAACATAAAAAAAATTGCCAGAAAGTGACACATTTTCTGTCCTGTAAATGGCAATATATTGTGAAAATATGCAAGGTAAAAAAAATGCAATTAAAAAAGGAATATTCATAATAATAATCATTGCTTTCAGCCATTAGTTTAGGTTTGTGGTTGCAATCTTAAAAGAAAATGTCAAAGTTCATTGTATCTGTCTTAGAGTTCATCTCCTGCATGTGTCGTTCAGCAGCTCTTGGTTGGATGTTTTTGTACAGGCGCTGCATTCTTCCTGTCACTGTGCTTCGGGCACAGTAGTAAACAGCACTGTCTTCTGCTGTCAGACCTGTGATCTCCATGTACTGGGTGCTGCTGGGAACATTTTCAGTCAGAGTGAAGCGACCCTGAAACGCACTGGCGTAATCTGCTGAGTTACTTCCAGCGTTCATCCTGCCGATCCACTCGAGTCCTTGTCCTGGTTTCTGTCGTATCCAGTGAATGTAGAAGCTTGTCATAGAAAAAACCAGATGTGACGCAGGACATCTTCACACTGTCTCCAGCTCTTTTCACCAAAGAAGACGGCTGCTCCAGTCTGACCTCTGTCCACACACCTGAACAAGGAAATATATTCATTTGACGTACACACAACATCATCTCCAACCACACACAGTATATCATACACAAACACTTACAGCTGATTGTAGCTACAAAGAGAAGAGCACAAAAAATAACAGTTCCCATTATTAAATAAGACTGTCACACTTCTATGTTTAGTGTGAAGTCCCCAGTGTTGCAGTTAATTCTGTTTGCTGTGGCACAAATGATTCAGAACTTTGTGGCGCCAATATAAAGACAGTTTATTTGCATGCGTCTCCCTCTGCTGGACAAAGACAGACACATTTTGTTCAAATCAGTGTGTAAAACAATATGCATTTTTCTGGTGGACACTTGTTGCTTGAGGAGCTCTGATTTTACTTTATATTTCACAGCAATAATCCAGTGTAATTACTTTTTGTTGGGATAATAGTTCATTATAGAAGCTGTAAGTGATGCTACAAAATGGTGGGCAGGGGTCTATATAACTCTATGGGAGACTGTCACTGTTTTTGCAAGAAATATCCAAAGTTATGATCCAAAAATGTTGAATCTTATTGTTATTTGTTCAGGATTGTCTCCACAAATGTGTCTTAAACCTTTTGTTAATGTTCTTTCAACTGACAAATCACATTTTTGGGTTTGTGTGATGGCACTATTTTCTGAACCTGTTGCATTAGTTTATTTATGTTGACAGAAAATATGTTGAACTTTGTGCCAGTTTTTGTTTCATGTGGACAGGCCCAGGAATGACAGAGATATGAACCATAAACAAGGACAAAACATCTGCACTTTGACACAATCCTGACCTGTCCTCCACCTCCAAATTTGAGACTATGAGACTATTTTCAAACGTTGTGGTGCATTTCTAACCTAACTTATAGCTTATTCATGTGACTTGGGAAATGGAAACAGTAAAAGTACGTTTTGTCCGTTCAAATTGGGGAAGTAGTTCTTGTACAGCTCTGCCACTGCCTCTCTCACTGTGTGTCTGGCGCAGTAATACCGCGCAGTGTCGTCCGCTCTCAGGCCGCTCATGTGCAAATACACCTCTTTTCTGCTGTTGTCTCGAGACGCGGTGAAGCGGTTTTTCACTGAGTCAGAGTAGAGCTTGGTTGCACTGCCACTGCTGATGTAAGAGATCCACTCCAGGCCTTTTCCAGCGGCCTGTCTGATCCATGCAGTGTCATGGTCACTACTGAATCCTACATATGTACAGGTCAGTTTGTGTGACCCTCCTGGACTTGTAACCACTGCTCCAGACTGAACCAGGGATTGGCCATCAGCTCCTAAAAATACACGTGATCATTAGTTTAGTTGAGTGAGATAGAACATAGTAAAGAGGAAATGTGGGCCTCACCTGAGCAGCTGACAGACAGAAGAACAAGCAAGCAATATTTGACAGATATCATCGCTGCTGATGGTTTGGTCTTGATGTTGAAGCTTTTTTAAAGTGAGGGCAGGACGGACTTTTGCATAAAGTGGAGCCTCCTACTTAAAGGAGTATGAACATGGCTGCAGCAGCTGTCAGCACTGAGAGCACACGGGAGAACGCTGAGAGCACACAGGAGAGTACGAAGGAGAGCACCACCTGATTCAGAGCCGCAGCAGCAGCAGACAGACTCATCCACATCTCCAGGAGCCCGTGGCACACACTATTCACACTGCTCTGTCTGTCGGCCGCTGCCCGCACTTCTCTCTGTTGTAGCTGGACTTACACCTGCTCCACACTGGACGTCAAAGTTACTCCTGGGCGTTGCACACAGAGCAATAAGTCCAGCTGGTGCACTGATCATAACAATAAGTTGGTTTGAGTTGGAACCTGTGGTAAATATGTATCATAGTTTTACATCTGTTACAGTTTGTGAAGAAAGTTTTAAATTGCAGGAAGTAGAGCTGACACAATTTACACTTGACTGATACACTTTTCTGACCGTTTATATGATCATGCAACTAAATAAAGATGTTATCCTGGGTGAATTTAACAGCCACGAAACTACCAAAGTACAGACAGTTTATCAACGTTCCGATCAGAGAGCAGAACACGTTGAATCACTGTTACACAACAGTCAATAATGCCTTCCGCGCCGTGGCTCGTGCTGCTCTCAGCTTTTCAAATCACGCCATGGTTCACCTGATCTCCACGTACAGACAGAGGCTGAAGCTCTCAAAACCTGCAGTCAGGAAATCTAGGAAGTGGACAAATGAGCAGCAGGCAGCGGAGCAGGGCGGAGCAGGAGGCAGCGGAGGCAGCGGAGGCAGCGGAGGCAGCGGAGGCAGCGGAGGGCAGCGGAGGCAGCGGAGGCAGCGGAGGCAGCGGAGGCAGCGGAGGCAAGTTTTCAGAGCTGTGACACAGAGCAGAGACACTGTGACGTCATACATTCGATTCTGTGAGGACAGCATCATACCAACACAAACCAAAGTCACTTTCAACAATGATAAACCCTGGTTCACACCTAAACTAAGGCAGTTAAGGCAGCAGAAGGAGGCAGCGCACAGGGCTGGTGACAGAGAGCGCTACAAAGATACGATGTATGGCTTTAGCAAAGAAGTGTCTCGAGCTAGATCACAGTACAATACACGTCTGAAGCAGCAGTTCTCTGACAATAACCCCGCCTCCGTGTGGACGGGGCTCCGGCTTCTCACCAATCATAAGCCCCGAGCCCCACTGCTGCAGACAATCGAAAACTGGCTGAGCAACTTAACACCTTCTACTCCAGGTTTGATGTGACCACCCCCTCCCCCACGGTGGCCTCCTCTGCCAACCTAACCTTGTTCCCCCCGCCACCTCTCTCAGTTCAGGAACAGGATGTAAACAGGCTATTTCGGAAATTCAAAAAGCTGCTGGACCACGACGGCGTCTCCTGGCCTACATTAAGACATTGCGCACGAGAGCTTAACCCCCGTCTTCACAGACATTTTTAACACCTCCCTGGGTTCATGCCACGTCCCAGCCTGCTTCAAGTCTGTGCCATCATGTGTCCTGTCCCAAGAAGCCCCGGATCACTGGACTTTTTAATGACTACAGGCCTGTGGCGCTGACCGTCTGTAGTCATGAAGTCATTTGAACGCCTGGTCTTTCCTGCCTAACCTCAAAGTCCTTCACCTCCTCCCTGCTGGACCCCCTGCAGTTCGCCTACAGAGCCAACAGGTCTGTGGACGACACCATCAACCTGGCACTCCACTTCATCCTGCCAGCATCTGGACTCCCCCAGGAACCTACGCAGGATCCTGTTTTTGTGGACTTCAGCTCTGCGTTCAACACCATCCTCCCTGCTCTGCTCCAGGACAAGCTCTCCAGCTCAACGTGCCTGACTCCACCTGCAGGTGGATCAGCTGACTTCTGACGATCGGAGGCAGTGACGTGCGGCTGGGGAACGAATGTTCAGACACTCGGACTATCAGCAACGGAAGTTCTCAGGGCTGTGTACTTTCTCTCTGCTCTTCTCCCTGTACACAAACTGCTGACTCCAGCCAGACTCCGTAAAACTCATCAAGTTTGGGGACGACACCACCCTCATCGGTCTCATCTTGGACGGGGATGAGTCCGTCTACAGGAGGGAGGTGGACCGGCTGGTGTCCTGGTGCAGCGGTAACAATCTGGAGTTCAACGCCCAGAAGATCGTGGAGATGATCGTGGACTTCAGGAAAGTCACAGCCCCCCAGCCCCCCCTCATCATGACAGACTCCCCCATCACCACCGTGGACTCCTTCCGCTTCCTTGGCACCACCATCACCCAGGACCTCAAGTGGGAGCCCTCCATCAGCTCCCTCATCAAGAAGGCCCAGCAGAGGATGTACTTTCCTGCGGCAGCTGAGGAAAGCCAAGCTGCCCAGTGCAGATGATGGTGCAGTTTTACACGGCCATCATTGAGTCCATCCTCACCTCCTCCATCACCGTGTGGTACACGCTGGAGCCACAGCCAGGGACAAAACAGAGACTACAGCGCATTGTGCGCTCTGCTGAGAAGGTGATCGGCTGCAGACTTCCATCTCTGCAGGACCTGTACGTCTCCAGGCTCTGGGACGAGCAGGTCGGATCACAGCTGACCCTTCTCACCCTGGACATGGACTATTTGAACCACTCCCCTCAGGCAGGAGGCTACGGTCCATCCGGACCAGAACCTCCCGCCACAAGAATAGTTTCTTTCCCTCTGCCGTTGGACTCATGACACTTCTGAACACCTCAACACTTTAACTTTACAACTATTCAATCACTCACTGCATCACTGTCACTTTCCTTTCTGCACTACAACTTTAAACTTAACTGTAAAACTTGTGTACATAGAAATGCCTATTTTTATTTTTATTGTACTATAGTAATTTTAAATTGTTTCCTTAATGCATGCCCTTTTTTGATTGAATATGTGTTGCTTTATTATTGCTCAGTGTTTTTGTGTTGCACCTTAAGGCCGAGACAAGTTTCCTATGTTTTGTGAACTTTTGTTCATTGACAATGGCAATAAACTCTTTCTGATTCTGATAACAACAAAAGACAGAATGTGAGCAGCTAAACATTTTTAATTTGACATTTGTATTAATAGTGAAGGGAGTTTCAAAACCCAAATCATGTACCCTGCATCAGTGAAGACCTACAACAATGAAAGCCTCAATACTCACTGTTTATAATCCTATTAACAATGTGACTTTATTAGAACAGACTTGTGTCATCCATCGCAACAGACGCTCAGCCAAATGTCATTTTATATTCATCTATCAAAGCTGCACTTACACTTGAGCTAAACAAAGTTCACAATATTAGTTCTGCAATCTCTTTTAATTCCAAATGTGTTTTGTGAATGATTAGAAAGGCCGTGAGCACCAAAACAATCTGACATTCCACATTCTACATGAGCCACAAACTGTTATTATTTAAATATATTATTAAAAGACCCCAACATTCAAGTTTGAAGCTTCTTAATAGATTCTTTATGCTAATAATGAAATCAGAAAGACACAGTTTCTTCATGAGCTCTATAGACCAAACCATACAAACATCATGACCAGACCATAGTGAAGATGATAACTGACTTTGAAGAACTGAACCTGAGGTTCACACTTTAAAATTTGGCACATGTGAAATTTAAATATGCTTTACATTTCTAAATTATCACAATTAACTCTTTAAACATACACAGTAAATATTATTTGAAAAAAAAATATATATATATATATATATATATATGTATTGTTTTTCTTTCTTGTGTGTTTTCTGTTCATTTACTTTTACATTCCTATTTATTAAAACATTCCTATTTTATTTGACCGTTTTCCATCATGTTTTTTTGTTACTTCCCGACCCTAGCACAGCCGGGATGTAACACATTTCTGACCTTTTTGATTCATATTTGTGAAGGGGAGTCTGGAAGGCATCTGATGAAACATCAGGTCATAACTAACCTTAGAGAGTTATTTTTTCCTGTGGCAACACTAAAGCAGCTTAAGTTAACTATCTGACACTTTGTTCAGTGTGATGTGAAGCTGTATAATTTTAGTACAAATGTCATCTTTACAACACTAAAGACAAAACTAATCAAAACCACATTATGCTATAAAAGGAGCTGCAAAAAGTCAGTTTTCTTTTACACAGCAATAATAAATTATGTCAGTGGTACGAGAGCTCCCCCTCTGGTGACTACAGTGAATAACACACTTGTGCGTTTTTTGTACAGCTCGAAATATACTTTGTGTGACTGTGGCTCTCGAGCACAGTAGTACACTGCAGTGTCTCCAGGCTGCATGTTCTGTCCAGTCAGAGTCACTGTTTTAGTGGAGGAATCTACATTATACTGAACTTGTTCTTTAGCGAATCTTTGAGTCCGCTACTTCCTGCTACTGTGATATCCAATCCACTCCAGGCCTTTCCCATCAGGCTGTCTGATCCAGTGTGTAGCTAGTACCAACATCGTATGAGACCGTACAGGAGATGGTGAGAGTGTGTCCTGGCTGCACAGTCACAGAGGCTGGCTGTGTCAGTGTCTCACACTTCACACCTGTGGAGGACAGAACACAATATTGAGGATCAAACTGTGCTGTTTAGTTGTAGCAGAGTTTACTGATGTGAACAGAGACTTACAGGATCCAGCTGCCAGCAGCAGCAGAAGAGCTCCAGACAACATCATCAGTGTGGAGTGCACTGTGTCCCACCCTCACATGGGCCTTATATAGACACACAGGAGCACAGCATTAGTTTGCATTCACACAAACAGGGAGGGGCATCTGTGGGAAAGCAAAGAACTATAACATATTAACAGTGTGATTTGCACAGACAGGAGCGCTCATATCAGATGGTGCAGAACATGTTGCAGTTCACTTCAGAACTTTTTTCACTGAAGGTCTGTGGTCTGTGTATTTTTCTAATTTACTTCATTAACATGTTTTTCATCCATTCATCTCATTCCACATTTCCTGTTGTGTGTTTTGTGTGACTCAACTCTATCCTCATCTATGGCCAAACACTCATTCATTCAGTCACAAAGTAGGGAGAAGGTTTAGCAGAAGAAGGTTTAGAAAGAGAAGGTTTAGCAGGTTTCTGGAGACGGCACGCAAACATGTTTTTGTTTGCAGTTACTATTATTATATGAATAATATATCATCATCAAATCCATTACAATTGAAGGAAGGATTCTCTTTTTTTTAACAAAGATTGCCTCCTTAACTCCTCTTTCAAACCATCTTTTCTCCCAGTTTAGAATCTCCACCTCCCTGTCTTCAATAGAGTGGGACTCTTAAATCGTAATGGAGGTTTAAGATTCAACCTTCCGGTTGTTTGTAATGGTTTGTTGAAACCCTGGAGACGCTGAGGCATTTCGATGCGAATCAGGTACTCACTGTGGAGGGAGCGAAAGTCAGTGTACAATAGGATCAGTTCAGGACCCCAAAGCGCTGTACATCTTCATCTCAAAGCCAGCAAACCACTCTATCCTTGAAACAGTGAGGTGGAGATTCTGAGCAGGAGAAAAGATGGGTTTGAAAGGGAGGAGTTCGGGAGGCCAATCTTTGTTAAAAAAGAGAATCTTCATTTAAATCGTAATGGAGGTTTAAGATTCAACCTTCCAGTTTGTTTATTTTTCAAATGTGTGGTGTTGCTGAAACCTGGAGACGCCCTGTGGCATGGATTCTGTATGTCTTAGAGGGGTCTTCTCGAGTGAGGGACAACCTTATGCCAAGGAAACAATAGAACAATAGGCCATCCCATTAAGTTTCAATGTGCCATTATCAGGAGGTCCGCCCTGTGGGCAGGGCTTCTCACAGAGTAGGGTATAAACAGGAGTTATCAGACTTTTTTCACTGATTGAGAAGTACTCTTGGATGAGAGTTGAAATGTTTTGTTTTTTCTAAAAAGTCCAGATGACTACAACTGAATCTTTTCGACAATGGAACACTCCTGGACCAATGAGGGATTAGACCGAACATGTACAATAGGATGTCAATAGCCCATCTCAGGGCTGTTAGTTAAACAAAGGGATTTGTCTCAAGTGAAACCAAAAAAACTCCCTCTTTTTCAGGAGGTCCCGCCCTGTGGGCAGGGCTTACACTGAGCAGGATAAAAATCTGAGGTCCCAGACTCGATGCACAGATTGAGAATGACTCTTAGATGAGAGTCGAAACGCTTTGTTTTGCTAAAACAGAGTCCAGATGACTACAACTGAATCTTTTTCTACAATGGAACACTCATGGACCAATGAGGATTAGACCGACATCATGCTCTCAAATACAACCTTAATGAGAGTGAGTCTGAATGAATTAATGAAAATGAGTAAGAGTCCAGTCATGTGACCAGTGAAAGTCTTGAATGGCTTTAGACACTAGTGCAAAAATGTAACTTCAGGCCCTGGTTTTACTGCCTTGAGATTGTTCTCTTGTTTTTGTCGTGGCTTATTTACATTTACCAGTTTACTGCAGAGCAGCAGTTCACCTGTCCAGTATGTAGAAACAGCTGTCCTGTAGTCCATTTGTGTCCACTGCTTGTTTCCTCTACATAGAGTTAAATAGAGGAGAGGATTTCAGGTTTGCATTGGCTCCTCCCAAAAGAACTGCTCATATATTGTTATTACAGGCTTGAAGGCGGTGATTGACACATTTCTCAATAAGGGACAAAAAAGGGTCTGGGCATCGTTCTCTGGGAATTTTGACAAAAACTATGCATTCTTTCATTTTAGAGCATTCACAAA
>BJKM01001235.1:7500-19764 GCA_015082035.1 Chaenogobius annularis | reverse complement strand
TTTCCTGTCTGCTTCCGAAGAGTGCAGACGCTTCCCTGCTTGCTCCTGCCTGCTTCAGCTGCTTTCCTTATTTATTTTGCTTTTAAATCAGTTTTTGTCTTCCAAAAATTTTTTGTTATGACTTTTTAGAGTCATTTTTAGAGTTTTAATCAACAAATCTGACGAACCAGCGACATGTCCGTGAGAAGAGAAACAAACTCCTGTAAACGCTGTTGGAAATTTCAACAAGAAATTCATGAGCTACAAGCACGGATATTTGCTTTGGAATCTGAAAAAAGGACTGCACGATACAATCCCTGTGTCATCCAGTGGTAAGAAGTCCACATTTTTTACAAGAAAAACAGCAACTTTCAATTTAAACCGGAGTGACTCTGTTTCGTTTCCAAAACTCTCTAAAGACCAGGAAAACAGTGCGAAGCCTAAGCAATACAAAGATAATGTAACGCCACCTGAAATACAGCTTACAAACAGATTTTTACCACTTTCAAAGACTGAAATAAATGAACAAAGAGAAAATGGGAGACATGACGTGGCGAAAAGGAAGACAGAGAGAGAATCTGTGCCTAACGTCAAGGTCGTCTTGATTGGGGATGGTGCGATAAGTCACGTGATGCATGAAAAAAATCAAAACACATTCTTTTCCCAGCGCCACAGTCACTGAGATTACGTCACGTATTTCTAATGTTTTGGCCAAACATAAAGGAGTTAAACAGCTGATTGTGCACGTGGGCGCAGTGGACACACGACGTGAAGAGACTGAAGTTTTGAAAAGAGACTTCTTGGAGTTATTCGACGAGCTTGATAAAAATGGAAATAAAAACATTCATAAGTGGACCTCTTCCAAACATTGACAGGAAGATAAACAAGTTTAGCCGGCTGCTTCAGCTGAACACAAGGCTGTCTAAAGAGTGTGCAACAAGAGAATTGCACTACACTGAGAACTTCTATCTATTCTGGAAACGAGAGGACCTGTTTAAGAGAAATGGCCCACACCTCTGTAGAGGTGGAGTGAGGGTGCTGACAGAGAACCTGCTCCACGCTCTGAGGCATTGGACTGGGCCTGGACAGGCTGGGCCTGGACAGGGTCCTGAGCAGATAGTTAGAGAAGAGAGGAATGAGAGAAAAATTCCTGCTCCATCAACCAGAGACCGAGCCAATGTTTCAACATCAGCAGCACCACAACCACAGCCTCCACCAAAGGATTTATTAGCAGCCGCTCCACCACCTGCACAGCAAAGAATTCAACTCCAGCTGCTCCACGATCACCTCCACCACCTCCAGCAAAGGACTCATCTGCAGCAGCACCACAACAATCTTCACCACGGCTAGCGCAGGAGTCATTTCAGTTCTTTCCTGCACGGTCCTCATCAAAGGCCTTGGACCCATCTGTGGCGGGCCTGGCAGTATCCCCGCCTTCGCCCCCTGCCCTCAGAGCAGCCCTGGATCCCCTCTGCAACATCTACTCCCACTACAGATTCCTCACTCTCCTTTCCATCGCCACTCTCACCCAGGGGTCTTCCCAGCCATCTTGAACATCTGATCAAATCAGGCATTAAGATGGCTCCACTCACGCCTAATTTAGCAAGAGTTCTGATATCAACGATGATGAACTCTCCCCTGACTGTTGCTACACAGACAACAATCACCCCACCAAAACCCACCCGCCTTTCACCTGGTCCCAAACGCTCACCGGCTCCCACTACACCAACAAAAGTCCCCCCACCTATCCCCCCTCGCCTTTCACCTGGTATCTCCCATAGCTAGGATGCACTGGGTCTCAGCGTTGCCGGACTTATAGTCATATTAAAAATCAAACCAACCCAGGGCCCTGTGTAAAAACAGCCTCCCCTAGCGCTATTTCTGTAGTCACATCACACAGATGGGAAACAAAAATGCGAGTCAGACTGCCCAATCTGAGAAATTTGATTCATATTCCCTGTAAAACAGGGGTCTCAGACTCATTTTACCTGGGGGCCGCTGGGGGCAGAGTCTGGGTGAGGCTGGGCCGCATCAGGATTTACACAAGAAAAGCGCTGATAAAACATTACTGTTATCAAATATCTTTATTTTTAACACAAAATTATGAATTAAAGACATGAAAAAATGAATAAAATAATAAATAAGGAGTAAGGATAAGGACAGATAAGCAACTAAACATGGCAATTATGCAAATTCATTTTGGGAAATTATATTAGGCAGAAAGCATAACAATTTATTTTTATACATCACCCAGCTACGCAAGTAATACCAGACACCCAGTTAAAAGGAGCTATGCTTGATTTGTTTCATATTGTTGCTAGGAAAAAGTTGTTGTGTTTTGTCCTTTTTATCTGTCATAATAGACATTTCAAAAGTACTTTTTTCAAAACTTTTCAGTTGATTATAATCTTACCGGGCAAGTTCCTGTTTTTCACAGTATTATGACATTTTCCTCTCCCAAAGTTCTGAAACATCATTTTAAATTGACTCTGGAGTAAAATCTGGGAAATATCAATGCATCAGAAAAAACACACACCACATTTGAACCTTCAATAACAGTTTCCAGTTTTGAGTGACCCCATCTCATTGCAAAATCATGGATAGCTCCTTTAAATCACAACAAAAACCACATTGCCATTTGAAAATGTGAAGGAATGGAGACTGTAAATGAAGTTTATTGAATCACGGTATAATACAAAGGGTAATTAATATATCACTGCTCGGGAAAGAGAAAGACTTCAATAGCTTCCCCTCCAGACACTCAGAGCTGGACGCATCCACTTCCACTTTCCTCGTCCAAATATGGTCACGGTTTGGACGTGACGAGATTTTCTTCCTAAACACATTTGAATACAGTTAACACATTATTACAGACATGCCTTTAGTGATATTACTTATGCTGCGTGTGCCCCAAAATATGAAAAGACGTGCAAACGGTAAATGCCTCACCACGGCGTAACATAAACCAATATTCTATACAGCTTCAATCATTAAGATCAATTACAATCGCCTCGATAGTATGTTAAGGGCTTCAAAACCTCACGTGAGGCAAGCGGAGCCCTGCGGAACTTTGGCCGAGACCCACCTATTTCCATTCGGGTCCAGTTCACGCGGAGTCCCGTGAAACTGGCCGAGCGGAAGCGGGGAAAAGCCGTCCTCACGTAAGAGACGGGGTTGTTTTATGAGTCCAAAACAGAAAACTAGCCGTCGGGATTTCATCAGAAGGGTATATTTCTCGCATCATATCGCGCCAGAAATGAAAATTAAATCCGAAATAATCACAGAAACTTACCTCGAGGAGACAGACGTGGTTTCGCTGCTGCCGTCTTCACTCTACAAACGCATGCGCGTTGGCGACTCGAGAGAACAACAAAGAACTGATGGGCTCCACTCAGATGCATGCGCATAGCTCAAACCGACAGACACAACGGTTTCTCCTCTGAGCGAGGCAGCCCGGCCGATGTCCCGTCCTCGAGGCATATACCTCACAGTGATTGGTTCATTTAGCGCCGCACACAACAAGTGTAAATCTTGAGGGCCGCACTTATATTAATCTTTCATATTAAGATGGGGGCCGCAAATTATCGTACCGGGGGCCGCAGTTGGCCCGCGGGCCGCGTGTCTGAGACCCATGCTGTAAAAAGATAACGCCCAGTCTCACTGAAACTAGTCTGAAACTTGCTGTGCTAAATGTCAGATCCTTATGTAACAAATCATTCTTAATTAATAATTTTATTTCTTCTTATAATCTTGATTTTATGTTTTTAACTGAAACATGGCTTGACATAAACACAGGAAATTTAGTTCTAATAGAGTCTGCTCCACCCAACTTTATGTTTGAATCTGAAACACGAGAAAAACAAAAGGGAGGAGGTGTGTGTGCTTTTGTTAGAGATGAAATAGTTACCCACAGGTTGTCCTTTGGGGTGTTTTCAACATTTGAGTATGTAGCCTTTAAAATTGAGCTAAAACAGTCTCCATCCATTCTCTTCATTGTTTTATACAAGCCTCCTCAGCACTGCAAAAGTTTTATTGATGATTTTACTGAGATGCTTTCAGTCGTATGCACAGACTTTGATGGTTTGGTTATAACAGGTGATTTCAATGTTCATGTTGATAATATCTGTGACAGAAACGCTAAAGAGCTTCATGCTGTCCTTGAAACTTTCGGTCTTACTCAGCGCGTGAGTGGCCCCACCCACAGCAGAGGGCACACTCTAGATCTTCTAATTACAAAAAGGGTTAATATTTCAAACGTCAATGTGGTCGATGTTGCTCTGTCTGATCATTTCTGTGTCTTCTTTGACCTGTCTGTTTTTCCCAAACCACCAGCTGGTCCTACAGTTGTCCGGAGGAGACACATAAATGACAGCACGGGAAAACTGTTTATGGAAATGATAAACTTTGAAAATGTCTCATGTTCTAATGTAAATGATTTGTTGAACTCTGTTACATATAGTGTTTTGAATGTTCTCGACACCATTGCCCCTATGAAGGCTAAAATTGTTAAAAATAAGCAGAAGGCGCCATGGAGAAATGATGAATGAAGGGAGTGCCGTCGGGCCCGAACGAAAATGGCGCAAGTCGAAGCTCCAGGTTCAGAAAGAGATTTACAGAGAGAAGTTGTACATGTACAACCTCATTTTATGTAGAACTAGGGAAGGATATTTTTCTGAAATAATTGGAAGCTGCAGTAAACAACTCGCGTGTCCTGTTTGCCACAGTAAACAGATTAACAAACCCTCCAGCTCAGCTTAGAACTCATTTCCACATCCAAGTGTAATGAGTTTGCATTATTCTTTAATGACAAAGTTCAGGGCATTAAAAAATGCTATCAATTCTACAATGCAAAAAAATAACCCTCAAACCACCTACACACTTAGAGCTGACTCACTTTGCACCTGTAACTGACAAAACTGTCCAGGAGATCATCACCAGCCTGAGTTCATCTACATGCTGCCTCGATGTGTTATCCACCAGATTTCTAAAGTCTGTGCTGAACAGTTTGTTAGCACCACTCACTCAAATAGTTAACATGTCGCTTCAATCTGGAACATTCCTAATGTCTACTGAGTAATTACCGGCCCATCTCTAATCTGCCATTTTGGGGCAAAGTCCTTGAAAAGGTTGTTTACCAACAGCTCACTGATTTCCTCTTAATAAACAACTCATTTGATGTTTTCCAGTCAGGTTTTAGACCTCATCACAGCACTGAGACTGCTCTTGTCAAGGTGACAAATGACATCCACCTGAACACTGACGCGGGCAAAGCCTCAGTCTTAATTCTGTTAGATCTAAGTGCTGCTTTTGACACTGTCGATCATGGGATCCTCTTACAGAGACTAGAGGACTGGGTGGGCATCACTGGCACTGCGCTAAACTGGTTAAAGTCCTATCTGGAAGACAGGAAATTCTTTATCGAAATTGGTAACTGTGTCTCAGACCAGATGCCCCTGACCTGTGGGGTGCCCCAAGGGTCAATCCTGGGACCCCTTCTGTTCAACCTCTACATGCTGCCGTTAGGTCAGTTGATACGCAGCGAGAATGTGTCCTATCACAATTACGCAGACGACACTCAGATCTATGTTTCACTGACGGCAGGTGAATATGGACCAGTGGATTCACTCTGTCACTGCATCCAACAGATCAGTGTGTGGATGCAAAACAACTTTCTCCAGCTGAACTCAGACAAGACTGATATCATCGTCTTTGGCCCACAGAAACAAAGAGAAATTGTTAACTGTCACCTCCAGAGTCTCGCTCTAAAACCTACACATCAAGTTAGAAATCTGGGGGTAATAATTGACTCAGATTTGAATTTTAACAGCCACGTCAGATCAATCACATCAGCAGCTTTTTACCATCTAAAAAACATTGCCAAAATCAAAAGTATAGTGTCTAAACCAGACCTGGAGAGACTTATCCATGCGTTTGTCTCTAGTAGATTAGACTACTGTAACGGCCTGCTCACTGGCCTCTCCAAACGAGCTGTAAAACAGCTGCAGTACATCCAGAACGCTGCTGCTCGTGTCCCTGACTAGAACCAGGAAGTACGATCACATTAGTCCTGTGCTCAGGTCTCTGCACTGGCTCCCTGTGGCTCAGAGAATAGACTTCAAAGCAGCTCTGCTTATATACAAGTCTCTCCATGGCCTAGCACCAACGTACATCTCGGACATGTTAGTGCCATATGAACCATCTCGGACTCTGAGGACCTCAGGGACCGGCCTCCTGCTGGTGCCCAGAGTCAGGACTAAACATGGGGAATGTGCGTTTCAGTTTTATGCAGCTAAAATCTGGAACAGTCTTCCTGAGGATGTGAGACAGGCCTCTACTCTGGCAATGTTCAAATCTAAACTAAAAACTGTTTTGTTTGGCTGTGGATATGACTGAAATGCTTTTCTTTGCACTCTTCTCTTTTTATGTCTTGAACTATTATTTTGTGATTTCTGCCATGTCTTTGTGATTTTAATGCATTTTTTCCTGTTGTGTGAAGCACTTTGAATTGCCTTGTGTACGAATTGTGCTCTACAAATAAACTTGCCCTGCCTTGCCTTGCCTTATTACAGGCTTGAAGGCGGTGATTGTCACATTTCTCAATAAGGGACAAAAAGGGGTCTGGGCATCGTTCTCCTGGGAATTGTTTTTGGGAACCAAGAACGTAGTTATCTCTTTCATTTTAGAGCATTTGACAAAGTAAATGTACACTTTTGGAGAGCAAATATGGTCACGATTTCACTTTCTTTGAGTGCTCCACTACAGTTCTATTCCATGACCAACATAAAAAAAAAAATTGCCAGAAAGTGACACATTTTCTGTCCTGTAAATGGCAATATATTGTGAAAATATGCAAGGTAAAAAAAATGCAATTAAAAAAAGGAATATTCATAATAATAATCATTGCTTTCAGCCATTAGTTTTAGGTTTGTGGTTGCAATCTTAAAAGAAAATGTCAAAGTTCATTGTATCTGTCTTAGAGTTCATCTCCTGCATGTGTCGTTCAGCAGCTCTTGGTTGGATGTTTTTGTACAGGCGCTGCATTCTTCCTGTCACTGTGCTTCGGGCACAGTAGTAAACAGCACTGTCTTCTGCTGTCAGACCTGTGATCTCCATGTACTGGGTGCTGCTGGGAACATTTTCAGTCAGAGTGAAGCGACCCTGAAACGCACTGGCGTAATCTGCTGAGTTACTTCCAGCGTTCATCCTGCCGATCCACTCGAGTCCTTGTCCTGGTTTCTGTCGTATCCAGTGAATGTAGAATCTTGTCATAGAAAAACCAGATGTGACGCAGGACATCTTCACACTGTCTCCAGCTCTTTTCACCAAAGAAGACGGCTGCTCCAGTCTGACCTCTGTCCACACACCTGAACAAGGAAATATATTCATCTTGACGTACACACAAACATCATCTCCAACCACACACAGTATATCATACACAAACACTTACAGCTGATTGTAGCTACAAAGAGAAGAGCACAAAAATAACAGTTCCCATTATTAAATAAGACTGTCACACTTCTATGTTTAGTGTGAAGTCCCCAGTGTTGCAGTTAATTCTGTTTGCTGTGGCACAAATGATTCAGAACTTTGTGGCGCGCCAATATAAAGACAGTTTATTTGCATGCGTCTCCCTCTGCTGGACAAAGACAGACATTTTGTTCAAATCAGTGTTAAACAATATGCATTTTTCTGGTGGACACTTGTTGCTTGAGGAGCTCTGATTTTACTTTATATTTCACAGCAATAATCCAGTGTAATTACTTTTGTTGGGATAATAGTGTTATTATAGAAGCTGTAAGTGATGCTACAAAATGGTGGGCAGGGGTCTATATAACTCTATGGGAGACTGTCACTGTTTTTGCAAGAAATATCCAAAGTTATGATCCAAAAATGTTGAATCTTATTGTTATTTGTTCAGGATTGTCTCCACAAATGTGTCTTAAACCTTTTGTTAATGTTCTTTCAACTGACAAATCACATTTTTGCTTTCGTGTAATGGCACTATTTTCTGAACTTGTTGCATTAGTTTATTTATGTTGACAGAAAAGACGTTGAACTTTGTGCCAGTTTTTGTTCATGTGGACAGGCCCAGGAATGACAGAGATATGAACCATAAACAAGGACAAAACATCTGCACTTTGACACAATCCTGACCTGTCCTCCACCTCCAAATTTGAGACTATGAGCTATTTTCAAACGTTGTGGTGCATTTCTAACCTAACTTATAGCTTATTCATGTGACTTGGGAAATGGAACTTGACAGTAAAAGTACGTTTTGTCCGTTCAAATTGGGGAAGTAGTTCTTGTACAGCTCTGCCACTGCCTCTCTCACTGTGTCTCTGGCGCAGTAATACCGCGCAGTGTCGTCCGCTCTCAGGCCGCTCATGTGCAAATACACCTCTTTTCTGCTGTTGTCTCGAGACGCGGTGAAGCGGTTTTTCACTGAGTCAGAGTAGAGCTTGGTTCCACTGCCACTGCTGATGTAAGAGATCCACTCCAGGCCTTTTCCAGCGGCCTGTCTGATCCATGCAGTGTCATAGGTCACTACTGAATCCTACATATGTACAGGTCAGTTTGTGTGACCCTCCTGGACTTGTAACCACTGCTCCAGACTGAACCAGGGATTGGCCATCAGCTCCTAAAAATACATGTGATCATTAGTTTAGTTGAGTGAGATAGAACATAGTAAAGAGGAAATGTGGGCCTCACCTGAGCAGCTGACAGACAGAAGAACAAGCAAGCAATATTTGACAGATATCATCGCTGCTGATGGTTTGGTCTTGATGTTGAAGCTTTTTTAAAGTGAGGGCAGGACGGACTTTTGCATAAAGTGGAGCCTCCTACTTAAAGGAGTGTGAACATGGCTGCAGCAGCTGTCAGCACTGAGAGCACACGGGAGAACGCTGAGAGCACACAGGAGAGTACGAAGGAGAGCACCACCTGATTCAGAGCCGCAGCAGCAGCAGACAGACACATCCACATCTCCAGGAGCCCGTGGCACACACTATTCACACTGCTCTGTCTGTCGGCCGCTGCCCGCACTTCTCTCTGTTGTAGCTGGACTTACGCCTGCTCCACACTGGTCCGTCAAAGTTACTCCTGGGCGTTGTACGCGAGGAGTGCACTGGTCGTAACAATACGTTAGTTTTGAGTTGGAACCAGTGGTAAATATGTATCATAGTTTTACATCTGTGAAGTTACAGTTTGTGAAGAAAGTTTGAAAAATGTAAGTCTAAATTACAGGAAGTAGAGCTGACACAATTTACACTTGACTGACACACTTTTCTGACAGTTTAAATGATCATTCTACTAAATAAAGGTGTTATCAGGTCATGTTTATTATCAAGTAATTTATATGGATTTTGGCCCTTGTTAACAATATGGTTGCTAGGTAACAGTAACACAGAATTACCTCTAACTGTGTCATATTTGCTGCTCATGTCCAGCCAGGAAGTACAACATCTGTAGAACTGGAGACAACTAAGTCAAATGTTCAGTCAAAGCTGAAATATAATCATGTTGTCTACATTTGAGTGAAAAGTGTAGTTTAAGCTGTCACATGCACTTTAACTCACAGACTTAAGTAGGACGTAGAGTTAAGAGCAGTCTGACGACACGCTGGTGTAGATCCCACTCAAGAACAGGTGAAGCACTTTGACCCAGTGTGTGTTTCCTGTGCGCTGACCTGCATGTGACAAGGAACGTCAGGGCATCTGGTGTAACAACAAGGTTTCCAGTGACTGTAGCATCTGTGCGTGGGTCAGATCTGCGTGCGAATCGTGTCAAAAGTCTTTGTGCGCAGCTGGAGGTTTGTGCGCGAGTAACAACTGATCTGTAAGTGTGAAACCAGCGTTGTGTGTGTGCGGGACAGTTTTGTGCGTGTATATGATTATTGTGTGTGTATTTTAGGCATTGTATGTTTTTAATATCGATAATTGTATTGTTCTGTTATTATGTGTGAATTAAAATCTGAAACATGTAAATACAATCAGTCATGCACAAATCAGAACATTCGGCATGCGACTATATTAAGTTACACACAAATGAAAAATAATAGAAATACATTATGTTACAGACAAATCAAAATACTACTCTTGTGATTCACGCATAACACACATTTGACTTGCTTTTCATCCCATACAATACTCACTTTAATGTTCTTGCATTTTAAAATGGTATTGTTGTGACAGAAGAAATGAGAACAGACTTGGATCATCTGCATTAGATATTCTGATAAACTGCATTTACAAAACCGATTTGTGGACATGTATTATGTATTATGTGTTATGTATAAAACTGTTACACTGCAAGTTGACATTCTGCAAAGCCTTTTAATGTAAAGTATATTTTGTGAATGATTCCAAATCCCTTTAGAACCAATCCACATTAAATAGAATTTGACGATCGAATATCAGTCGATTAAAAAAAACACCTTTATTATTCAAATGTGAAGAAAAGAGGAAGATGAAACCCCAAGTCCAGCTGCAGCTGTTCTCAAGCCACTTGTATCTACTGTGTAATGGTGGTGTGTAAGTGCCCCCTCTGGTGATTATGGGGAATTACATCTAAAGTGTTTTTGTCCAGCTCTAGATATACTTTGTGTGACTGTGTCTCGAGCACAGTAGTACACTGCAGTGTCTCCAGGCTGCATGTTCTGTCCAGTCAGAGTCACTGTGTTACTGGAGGAAACTGCATTTATACTGAACTTGTTCTTCAGTGAATCATTGAGTAAGACTACTGTGCTACAATAAGCACAGTGTCGTCCAATCCACTCCAGGCCTTTCCCAGCAGGCTGTCTGACCCATGCTGTTGCGGAGCTGCTGACAGAGTATGAGACCGTACAGGAGATGGTGAGAGTGTGTCCTGGCTGCACAGTCACAGAGGCTGGCTGTGTCAGTGTCTCACACTTCACACCTGTGGAGGACAGAACACAATATTGAGGATCAAACTGTGCTGTTTAGTTGTAGCAGAGTTTACTGATGTGAACAGAGACTTACAGGATCCAGCTGCCAGCAGCAGCAGAAGAGCTCCAGACAACATCATCAGTGTGGAGTGCACTGTGTCCCACCCTCACATGGGCCTTATATAGACACACAGGAGCCCAGCATTAGTTTGCATTCACACAAACAGGGAGGGCATCTGTGGGAAAGAAAAAGTTACAAATAAAATAGATTTGTCACGTGTTTGTAAAAGCAGATGTGTTTTTATTTAATATTTACACACTGTTTTGTTTTGTTAAGGCAGGGGTCCCCAAACTTTTCCTGTAAGGGCCACATAACTTTTCCCTTCTCTGATGGGGGCCAGGGTCAGTTTGAACCAGAAAAAGTGATATGATCGCAGGGGTGCCTAAATGTAAACATGTATTGTTTTCCAGAAAGCCACATATAACCAAATATGAATAACCCTTTCCGAGATCAAATAACCCTCTCTGGGTTCTTCACAGAAAGAAAGTTTGTGTTGTGCCGTGCACAGTCTTGGGTCAAAGTTCAGCTTCAGTTGTCAGAGCAGAATCTATGACTCATATGAGCATGAATAATGCGTCTCTTGTATTGTTCAGGGGGCCGGGTCAAATGTGGGGCGGGCCGTATCCGGCCCCCGGGCCGTAGATTGGGACCACTGGTTTAAGGAACCTTGATATGGACTCTGAGTAGATCCTAGAACACTTCACAAACCTGTCCCAGTTTGT
The DNA here is from genome assembly GCA_015082035.1 of Chaenogobius annularis. Taxonomy (NCBI): domain Eukaryota; kingdom Metazoa; phylum Chordata; class Actinopteri; order Gobiiformes; family Gobiidae; genus Chaenogobius; species Chaenogobius annularis. The sequence goes on along the minus strand of BJKM01001235.1, from coordinate 8,099 downwards.
GAGAGTGACACCTTCAGCTACACCCTCTATGAACTGCAGACTTGGAAGTTCTCCAATCACCATTCGATTGTCGGTCTTATTTTCTGACAACAATGACAAACGTCCAGAGACATACACATGTTTTGTGGACTGATGTCATTACAAACACCTCCTCATCACAATGACCTTCTATGACTTCTTAGTAGCATCAGCCTTTGGTGGTCTGCTCTGCTGGGACAACAACATCAGAGGTCCAAGGTCATCAAGAAGTCCAGCTCTGTCCTGTGGTTTGAACGGTCAACATTATTTTGGATTTTTTTTTCCTATTCATTTGACTGCTTTTTCGATGTAGTGTTCTTGTAGAGCAATTCTCTCATTGTGTGGGACAAAAAACATATTTAATGACACGTGTGACAGCGAGAGAGCTCATTTCAGATTGGACACTGTGAACGTTGATGTTGAACCTGTTTTTCATCACTTCAGATGAGCTCCAGCTGTGGTCACGTAAAGTATTCTGATGTTCTGCATGTGATGTTTCTCATTCTTTCATTTCCTGTCACTTCCTCATGTTTGGTGTTGTGTGACTGGACCCTTCCTCATGTCTGTGGTCTTAAACTGGC
>BJKM01001235.1:0-2500 GCA_015082035.1 Chaenogobius annularis | reverse complement strand
AGCATTATGTGATACAGGAATACACAAGGAAGTACTGTGTAGAATATGTGAAATTGTGCTGAAATTACTTTTTGAGTGTTAGTCATGCTTTCAGATTGTGTTGTCATATAAAAGACACCAGGAGGTGTGCTTTGTGTGCTGCATGCATGTTAGAGTAACGCTGCATCTTCAGACCTCCTCCCTGTCCAGAGCCCAAAATACCCAGTAACACCTTATGATGTCATTAGGAGGTCATTTAGGAAGTGTTCCTCATAGGTGTTAAAGTCAAGACACTTTCTCTGCTGTTAAAAGTTAAAAGTCTCAAGTTTGAAGCTAGGTGCTAAAAACTTAAGGGAAAAAACACACAGTTTGAGCATTAAAATGTGTAGAAAAAGTCTGGTGAGCGTGTTTGGACTTAAAAATCACTGAAGGAGTTTTAATGGATTTAATGTGCACCGTTACTTTCCTGGTGGAGGGTCCACCATCCAGTGGCTGCTGTTTTGTGTGTTGTCCTAAAGCATAGGTGTCAAACTCTGGCCCGTGGGCCAAATTTGGCCCGCAGTGTAATTAAATTTGGCCCGAGAGGCTATACCAAATGACTACTAGGGCTTGGCGCGCCGGTATTATACAGCGCGTTCATTCATCGTTACTACTACAAATCCCATTATATATTGTATAGTAATAAGTGTTGCTTGTTCCATATTCAATGTTAAAGCAAATCTTGTTTGGGTCAATATTAAAAGTTTAATTTGTTCAATACTGGCCCGCAACTTTGTTCAGGTTTTATATTTTGGCCCACTGTGGATTTGAGTTTGACACCCCTTACTGTTAAAGTTAAAGTGTTACTAAAGCGTTACTAAAGTGTTACTAAAGTGTTACTAGTTACTAAAGTGTTACTAAAGAAGTGTTACTATAGTGTTACCAAAGCGTTACTAAAGCGTTACTAAAGTGTTACTAAAGTGTTACTAAGTGACTAAAGTGTTACTAAAGCGTTACTAAAGAGTTGCTGTAGTGTTACTAAAGCGTTACTAAAGTGTTACTATAGTGTTACTAAAGCGTTACTAGTGTTACTAAAGTGTTACTAAGTGTTACTAAAGCGTTCAGTGTACTAAAGTGTTACTAAGTGTTACTAAAGTTACTAAAGTTACTAGTTTACTAAAGCGTTACTAAAGTGTTACTATAGTGTTACTAAAGCGTTACTAGTGTTACTAAAGCGTTACTAAAGTGTTACTAAAGTTTACTAAAGTGTTACTAAAGTGTTACTAAAGCGTTACTAAAGTGTTACAAAAGTGTTACTAAAGCGTTACTAAAGTGTTACTATAGTGTTACCAAAGTGTTACTAAAGCGTTACTAAAGTTTGCTGTAGTGTTACTAAAGCGTTACTAAAGTGTTACTATGTGTTACTAAAGCGTTACTAGTGTTACTAAAGTTTACTAAAGTGTTACTAAAGTGTTACTAAAGCGTTACTAGTTACTAAAGTTTACTAAGTGTTACTAAGTGTAGCGTTACTAAAGTGTTACTAAGTGACTAAAGTGTACTAAATCGTTACTAAAGAGTTGCTGTAGTGTTACTAAAGCATTACTAAAGTGTTACTAAAGTGTTACTAAAGTGTTACTAAAGTGTTACTAAAGTGTTACTAAAGCGTTACTAAAGTGATACTAAAGTGTTACTAAGGCGTTACTAAAGTTTACTTTAGTATTACTAAAGTTTTACTAAAGTGTTACTAAAGCGTTACTAAAGTGTTACTAAGTGACTAAAGTGTTACTAAAGCGTTGCTGTAGTGTTACTAAAGCGTTACTAAAGCGTTTACTAAAGTGTTACTAAAGTGTTACTGAAGCGTTGCTGAAGCGTTACTAAAGTGTTACTAAGTGTTACTAAGTGTTACTATGGTGCTCTCATTTGACCCTTTTTAGTCTGCATGTAGCATGTATCACCTTTTTGCGTTACATGGACGTCAATGGTAGCCGTTGCATGGGTCACTCTGCAGGTGTGGAGGGCCCCGGGGAGCATGTCAGTGGGGGCCAAGTGGAGGTGACTTTGGATGCTGAATTTTCCGTCAGGGCCCCTGAGAATGTCACTGGTGTTTTGGCTGTGGAGTTGAGTGGAGTTATCCAGAAACCAGGAGATGTTTATGTGCGCTGGACTGAAGCCGGTCACCAGACAAACCAGCTCATGATCACCACGGAGCAACACGGCGGTGGGCTGGGTGGGGATAACTGATGCTATGGGATGGAAACAATAAGTACATCTGGTCAATTTCAAAGAACGTTATCCAACAGTGATATCATCTAATGGAGGCCTTTGGTTTTCTATTTGTTTGAATCGTTTTAGTCATGGTTTAGGTCTCCTTTTGGCTTGTCTAGTTTTGACATCGTTCAGTCCTATTTCAGATTTAGGTTCAGGCCAGGGATGGTCCACGTTCAGACCTTGTTTAGTCCAGTTTTGGTTTAGTTCAGTTTTATGCTGAAGAAGAAGAATTCATTAATTACAAGCGTGTTTTGTTCAAGTGCTTTTGTCATAA
>BJKM01001234.1:0-73091 GCA_015082035.1 Chaenogobius annularis | reverse complement strand
CCTGGTTTAGACCTGGTTTGACCTGGTTTGAAGTCCTGGTTTAGACCTGGTTTTATCCTGGTTTTAACCTGGTTTAGACCTGGTTTAGACTGGATTTTTTAGACCTGGTTTAGACCTGGTTTAGACCTGGTTTAGACCTGGTTTAGACCTGTTTTGACCTGGTTGGTTTAGACCTGGTTTAGACCTGGTTTAGTCCTGGTTTAGACCTGGTTTAGACCTGTTTTGGTTTAGACCCTGTTGGTTTAGTTTGCCTGGTTTAGACCTGGTTTAGACCTGGTTTAGAGAGTCCTGGTTTAGTTTAGACCTGGTTTAGTCCTGGTTTAGACCTGGTTTTAGAGACCTGGTTTAGAGACCTGGTTAGAGTTTAGACCTGGTTTAGTCCTGGTTTAGACCTGGTTTAGACCTGGTTTAGTCCTGGTTTAGTTTAGACCTGGTGGTTAGACCTGGTTTAGACCTAGCCTGTTTAGAGTCCTGTTTAGACCTGGTTTAGACCTGGTTTTAGACCTGCTGGTTTAGACCTGGTTTAGTCCTGGACCTGGTTTAGACCTGGTTGACCTGTTTAGACCTGGTTTAGACCTGGTTTAGTTTAGACCTGGTTTAGTCCTGGTTTAGACCTGGTTTAGGACCTGGTTTAGACCTGGTTTAGACCTGGTTTAGACCTGGTTTTCCTGGTTTAGTCCTGGTTTAGACTGGTTTAGACCTGGTTTAGACCTGGTTTTAGACCTGGTTTAGACCTGGATTTGGACCTGGTTTAGACCTGGTTTAGACCTGGTTTAGACCTGGTTTAGTCCTGGTTTAGACCTGGTTTACCTGGTTTAGACCTGGTTTTAGACCTGGTTTAGACCTGGTTTTAGTCCTGGTTTACCTGGTTTAGACCTGGTTTACCTGGTTTAGACCTGGTTTAGACCTGGTTTAGACCTGGTTTAGACCTGTTTAGTTCCTGGTTTAGTCCTGTTTAGTGGTTAGAGTCCTGGTTTCCTTAGACCTGGTTTAGAGACCTGGTTTAGACCTGGTTTAGACCTGGTTTAGTCCTGGTTTTAGACCTGGTTTCCTGGTTTAGACCTGGTTTTAACCTGGTTTAGACCTGGACCTGGGACCTGGTTTAGACCCTGGTTTAGACCTGGTTTAGACCTGGTTTAGACCTGGTTTAGTCCTGGACCCTGGTTTAGTCTGGTTTAGACCTGGTTTAGACCTGGTTTAGTTTCCTGGTTTAGACCTGGTTTAGACCTGGTTTAGAGTCCTGGTTTAGACCTGGTTTAGACCTGGTTTGGTTTAGTCCTGGTTTAGACCTGGTTTAGACCTGGTTTAGTCCTGTTTAGTAGACCTGGTTTAGACCTGGTTTTAGACTGGTTTAGACCTGGTTTAGACCTGGTTTTCCTGGTTTAGTCCTGGTTTAGACCTGGTTTAGACCTGGTTTAGTCCTGGTTTAGTCCTGGTTTACCTGGTTTAGACCTGGTTTAGACCTGGTTTAGTCCTGGTTTAGACCTGGTTTAGACCTGGTCTAGACATGGTTTAGGGGCCTGTAGAATCTGAAAAGCTGAAAGTGTGGACTCTCTTCCTCTCTCTCCTTTTCCTCTCTCTCCCTCTCTCTTCTCTCTCTCTCACCTCTTTCCTTCTCTCTCCTCCTCTTCCTCTCTCTTCCTCTTCTCTCTCTTCTCCTCTCTCTCTCTCTTTCTCTCTCCTCTCCTCTCTCTCCTCTCCTCTCTCTCTCTCCCTTCTCCTCTCCCTCTCTCCTCTCTCCTCTTCCTCCTCTCTCTCTCTCTCCCTCTCCTCTCCTCTCCCTCTCCCTCTCTCTCCCTCTCTCCTCTTCCTCTCCTCTTCCTCACCTCTTCCTCCTCTCCCTCTCTCTTCCTCTCCTCTCCTCTCTCTCCCTCTCTCTTCTCTCCTCTCCTCTTCTCTCTTTCCCTCTTTCCTCTCTCTCCCTCTCCTCTTCCTCCTCTCCTCTCTCTCTTCTCTTTCCTCTCCTCTTCCTCTCTCTCCTCTCCTCTTCCTCTCCCTTCCTCTCCCTTCTCTCTCTCTCCTCTCTTCCTCTCTCCCTCTCCTCTCTCCTCTCTCCTCTCCTCTCTCTCTCCTCTCTCTCCCTCTCTCTCCCTCTCTCTCCCTCTCTCTCCTCCTCTTCTTCCTCTCTCTTCCTGTTCTCTTCCTCTCTCTCTCTCTTCCTCCTCTCCTCTCTCTCTTCCTCCCTCTTCCTCTCTCTCCCTCTTTCCTCCCCCCTCTCTTCCTCTCTCTCTCACCTCTCCCTCTCTCTTCCTCCTCTCCTCCTCTCCCTCTCTCTTCCTCTCCTCTTCCTCTCTCTTCCTCTCTCTCCCTCTCTCTCCCTCTCTCTTCCTCCTCTTCCTCTCTCTTCCCTCCTTCCTTCTTCTCCTCTTCCTCCTCTTCCTCTCTCTTCCTCTCTCTTCTCTCACCCTCCTCCTAGCCCTCTCTCTCCTCTCTCTTCCCTCTCTTCCTCTCTCTCTCCTCTCTCTCTCCTCTCTTTCTCCTCTCCTCTCTCTCTCTCTCTCTCTCTCTCTCTCTCTCTCTCCCTCTCTCTCTCCTCTCCTCTCTCTCCTCTCTCCTCTCCTCTCTCTTCCTCTCTCTCCTCTCTCTCTCTCCTCTCCCTCTTCTTCCTCTCTGCTCTCTTTCTCTTCTCTCCTCTCTCTTCCTCTCCTCTTCCTCTCTCTCCCTCTCTCCTCTCCCTTTTCCTCTCTTTTCTCCTCTCCCTCTCTCTTCCTCTCCTCTTCCTCTCTCTCCCTCTCTCCTCTTCCTCTCCTCTTCCTCCTCTCCCTCTCTCTCCCTCTCTCCTCTCCTCTCTTCCTCCCTCTTCCTCCTCTCCCTCTCTCTTCCTCTCTCTCCCTCTCTCTCCCTCTTCTCTCCTCTCCTCCTCTCCTCCTCTCCTCCTCTCCCTTCTCCTCTCCTCTCTCCTCTCCTCTCCTCTCCCTCTCTCCTCTCCTCTCCCTCTGTCTTCCTCTCTCTTCCTCTCTCTCCCTCTCTCCTCTCTCCTCTCCCTCTCTCTTCCTCTCTCTTTCTCCTCTCCCTCTCTCTTCCTCTCCTCTCCCTCTCTCTCTCCTCTCTCTCTCTCCCTCTCTCTCTCCCTCTCCTCTTCCTCTTCCTCTTCCTCTCTCCTCTCTCCTATCCCTCTCTCCCCTCTCTCTTCCTCCTCTTCCTCCTCTCCCTCTCTCTCCCTCTCTCCTCTCCCTCTCTCTCCCTCTCTCTTTCCTCTCCTCTTCCTCTCTCTTCCCTCTCTCTCCCTCTCTCTCCCTCTCTCTTCCTCCTCTTCCTCCTCTTCCTCTCTTCCTCCTCTCTCCTCTCCCTCTCTCTCCCTCTCTCTCTCCCCTCTCTCCCTCTCTCTCTCCCTCTCTCTCCCTCTCTCTTCCTCTCCTCTTCCTCTCTCTTCCTCTCTCTCCCTCTCTCTCCCTCTCTCTTCCTCCTCTTCCTCCTCTTCCTCTCTTCTCTCTGGAGCTTAAGTAAATCTCCACAAACACAAACTGCTGAGTCCAAATGAACAGAAAACACTGAGGATTTCTATTTTTAGAGTTCTTTTAGAAAAGCTCGAGCTTTACACGATTGTGCTCCTCTTCCTCTTCTTCCCCTTTTCCCCCTCTTCCTCCTCTTCCTCCTCTTCCTCTTCTTCCCCCTTTTCCCCCTCTTCCTCCTCTTCCTCCTCTTCCCCCTCTTCCTCCTCTTCCTCCTCTTCCCCCTCTTCCTCCTCTTCCTCCTCTTCCTCCTCTTTCCCCTCTCCTCCTCTTCCTCCTCTTCCTCCTCTTCCCCCTCTTCCTCCTCTTCCTCCTCTTCCCCCTTTTCCCCCTGTTCCTCCTCTTCCTCCTCTTTCCTCGTCTTCCTCGTCTTCCTCCTCTTCCTCCTCTTCCCCCTCTTCCTCCTCTTCCTCCTCTTCCTCCTCTTCCGTGCATCTCTTTTATCAAGCATGTGTTTGTGAAACCTGGACACTCGTTCTGTCCAATCACCATCAGAGCAACTGTGTGGCTAACCTAGCATAACGTCACAGGGAAGTCTGCTGTGTTTATTGAAACCTGTACAATTCCCTCAGCAACCAGTGGATGGCGTTAAAGCGCAGTTAGTCGCGTGGGAAACAGCAGAGAGTTTGTTCTGAAACACGAGATGCCAAACGGAAGGCACAAGAGCGGGTTTCAAGGCCGAGAACAACAGTGTCCTAAACGCTAGTTCAAGCGGGTCGAATAAAAGTCGATGCTGTCGCCGCCCTTCTGGATGATTGACGGCCCCTGACCCCGGCGCTGACCCCTGGTGACCTCTGTCTGTGAGCGTTCCCTTTCCCTTCTGACAAACGTGTGTCTCTGTTGCAGACCTGCGCAGGATGACGGCGGGCTTCATGGGCATGGCTGTGGCTATCATCCTGTTTGGGTGGGTGGTGGGGGCCCTCGGGTGCTGCTGGGACCGGGGCCTCATGCAGTACGTGGCCGGACTCCTGTTCCTGATGGGAGGTTCGTATAGAACACCATAGAACACCTTTATTTAGTCCAACGACGGTTTAAACTGTCAGAAAAGTGTGACAGTTAAAGTGTCAGCTGTCTCTGTGTCGCACTCTGATGACATCACAGAGGGATTCAGCTTCACTTCCTGTCATTTTAAACTCTTTTAATTTCTTCACAAACTGCAGCTTAACGGAAGTAAAACTAACCTAAATATTGACCACAGGTTCCCTCCCACCGAACTGAGTTAGAATTAGAAAAACATGAGAACCTTCAGAGGGACTTGAATTAAAGCCACAGTACACAACATTCTAGCCACACACAAAAAAGACCAAAATGAAAGCATGATTTATCTATTTTTATTAATGTTATAATGTCTTTACCATGAGCTGCCCCTCTGCAAACTTGACTCGTACTCGTCCTTCTCGTCTCCACGACAACCTTGTTCCTTCGCCCATAATATTCGACAGTGGGGCATTTCCTCCAGGAGACGTTACACGGCGAGAAAGTTTGTTTAACGTTCACCCATACGGAGACAGGGGGTAGGGGGTAACATAGGGGGTAACATAGGGGGGGTAACATAGGGGTAACATAGGGGGTAACATAGGGGTAACATAGGGGGTAACAAAGGAAGGTAACATAGGGTAACATAGGTAACATAGGTAACATAGGAGTAACATAGGGAGTAACATAGGGAGTAACATAGGGGGTAACATAGGGGGGTAACATAGGGGGTAACATAGGGGGTAACATAGGGGTAACATGGGGGGTAACATAGGAGGTAACATAGGAGTTAACATAGGGGGTAACATAGGGGGTAACATAGGGGTAAACATAGGGGTAACATAGGGGGTAACATGGGGGGTAACATAGGAGGTAACATAGAGTTAACATAGGGGGTAACATGGGGGTAACAGGAGGTAACAGGGGGGTAACATGGGGTAACATGGGGGTAAGATGGGGGTAACATAGAGGGTAACATACGAGGTAACATAGGGGTAACAGGGGGTAACATAGGGGTAACATGGGGGTAACATAGAGGGTAACATAGGGGTTAACATAGGGGTAACATAGGAGGTAACATAGGGGTAACATGGGGTAACATAGGAGGTAACATAGGGAGTTAACATAGGGGGTAACATTGGGGGGGTAACATAGGAGGTAACATAGGGGGTAACATGGGAGGGTAACATGGGGGTAACATAGGAGGTAACATGGGGTAACATAGGGGTTAACATGGGGGGTAACATGGGGGTAACATAGGAGGTAACATAGGGGGTAACATAGGGTGTAACATAGGGGTAACATGGGGGTAACATGGGGAAGGGGGTAAACATAGGGGTAACATAGGGGGTAACATAGGGGGTAACATAGGTAACATAGGGTAACATAGGGGTAACATAGGGGTAACATAGGAGGTAACATAGGGGGTAACATAGGGGTAACATAGGGGGTAACATAGGGTAACATAGGGGGTAACATAGGGGGTAACATAGGGGTAACATAGGGGTAACATAGGGGGTAACACATGTAGATTTTAACTACAGAAAGAGAAAAGCCTGTTCTTCCTTAGGGGCCCTTCACTACACTCAGTGACACACCAGGAGTTGTGCTTTTATCGAACTTTCTGACCCATTTTCTCTTCCTTCTCCACGTTTCTTCTTCTAACTCCTCCTCTCTGTCCACAGGGACCTTCTGCATCATCTCGCTCTGCACGTGCGTGGCGGGCATAAACTTCGAGCTTTCGCGTTTCCCTCGTTACCTCTACAGTCTCCCGGACGACATCGGCCACGGCTACGGCTGGTCCATGTTCTCGGCCTGGGGCGGCCTCGGCCTCACCCTGATCTCCGGATTCTTCTGCACCTTAGCCCCGTCCGTGCAGCCCGTGCCCCGCTCCACCTGCCCCAAGTCCAGGCACGAGAACGGCACGGTCTGCTAGAGAACGGGACGGTCCGCTAGAGAACTAAAGACAAAATATACAACTAGAACTGAGAAGGAACTCTGAAGTCATGGTTCATCCATTCAAAAAGATCAGGAGAGCTGCAAGAACTGGACAAAGTTTGGACGTTTAAAAAGTTTGGACCTAAATGTGAAGGTGACAAAAGAGCAGAGCCAGAGGACGAAACGTTTGGACTCGTTTGGGTCCTGACGTCCACAAGCATAACTCATGTTTTCTTCTTAAATCAAATCTAAATTGTTCCTGAATGACGCTTTTTAATCCTGAGGTCGATCTGAGCGATTCACACACAGACGTTTAGGAAATCCAAGTTTGTGTGTGAGACGTGGCTAAAAGCATCAAAAAGTGCGACTCAAAGTGACAAAAATATGACTAAAACATGAGTTTTCGTCAAAAAGCGTCAAAAATGTGACCTAATGCAACAGAAATGCAACTGTAAGCACCTTAAAGTGACAAAAGTGTGACTAAAAGAGCCAAATATCAACTAGAACGCAGCTAAAAGCGTCCAAAATACGACATAAACATGACCTAACGGGACAAAAAAACACAACTATAAGCGACAAGAATGAAACTAAAAGAGTCTTAAAGCAACACAAAGTGACAAAAGCTACAAGCGACGAAAATGTGACTAAAAGTGACAAAAACGCAACAAAAAACGTGACCGAATGCTACTTTTTAATCCTGAATCCGATCTGAGCGCGTCACAAAAACACGTTTAGTCATTCCATGTGTGTGTGTGTGAGGGGCGTGGCTAAAGCGAGCGTGCACAGGAACAGTTTTGCCTCATGTCTTTGCCTTTTGCCTTGTGTGCAAAGCCTCGACGCCGCGTTTGAACCTCTCTTTATGGAATCATGTCAGACGCATTCTGACCTGGAAACACCACATTTGGACAAAAACAGGAAACAGCTGTGTTTCTCTGTTTTTGGCCTGAGTCTTGAGTTTTTATGGGTTTTTTGTGGAGACAGAAAAAAGGACATGAAGTTTGTTTTTGGTTGAAAATATTACACGTAGGAAAAAACTGCCATACAAAAAAGTTTTCCTCCAGATGCCAGACTTTGTCCAGTTCCCGCAGCTCGTCGTGGACATTTCTCTTCATCCGTGCGTGTCTCCAAAAAAAAAAAAAAAAAAAGAGGAAAAAAAATGGTGTCTTCAATCTTAAAAAAAAAAGATAAACTCAAAGTGAAGAATATAATCGACTCGTGTTGTTTTGACGTCCAGAAAAGAAGTGACAAAACAGAAGGCTTATTTTGGTTAAGAGAGACTTTATCTGACTCTGGGACGGACTTCCACGATCAGGACTTTGTGGGAATCTGGCCTGGATCTCGAGGACTATTTTTGGAGCGAATGTTTGGTTGAAAAGCACAGAAAATGGAAGTGTGGAGTTTTGCCTGAATAAAAAAAAACAAAAACGAAAAAAAAACAATGAGACGGTGTAAAAACCTGTACAGGATCAGAAATCTATGACAAATCATCTTCTCGTTTCTGGATTCGTGACAAACTTTGAACATTCCTCCATGAGTTTTACTTCGGTTGGATCATGAACTGTTGTGAGGGCTGCGTTCACACTGGTGCCACCGGTTTGGAGGTCACAGATTCGCCAAAACACATTCATCCGCCGTTAGGCCGGGGTCTCTCAAAGTGTGGGACGCCAGGGTTCTGTTGACTTGAGAAAAGCCGTGGCTCAGAGTAACGGCGGAAGAACGGGACCTCATCTCTTCTTTTACGAACGTGGAAACGCCTCCACGGCCGCTTGTGTGGCATCTGAGTTCCGTCTTCACGTCGCTCGTTTGGTCGCGCGACATCGTACGAGACCCAAACAAATGGCGCGGTGACGGCTTGAAAGTGACGCTAAACCTGTCGCCCCTCGTCAGGTTAGGTTTCCTCGGGACGATGTTATTGTTCAGCCAAATGATAGTTTAAGTTAAAGTACTGAAGTATTGAAAGTACTTTTTTTCATAAACAACTTTAAATAAATGTTGTAGGCGCCAGTTGTGTTTTGTTTGTTTCCCTAAGTGTTGATGGTTGAAGAAGACAGAAGTTTCTGGGCTTTGATCCTTCTCTCTGCACCGGACACGCCCTCTGCGCCGGACACGCCCTCTGCCCTGGACACGCCCTCAAAGCCTCCAAGAGCACGGACTTTGTGTCTGACCCTAAAATATAACACAGTTGGAAATGAGGCTCCTCAAAACTGTCTGCAGTAGGCTAACGTTCATTAGCATAGCCACTAGCATTAGCCAGCCGCTAACGACCTGAAACCAACTGCTCGAGGAGTGAGTCCTGCAAGTCCACTGGTCCCTCCTGACCACAGTCACACAGTCCTGGACAAACGGGGTCTTTGGGGGCGTGACAGAAGAGAAACAGCACACATTGAACATGCAGCTTTTGTCCTCCAGATGGCAGTAGCAAGGCCCTGGAATGTGTATTATTTCAAAAACAAAAGCAAGAATAAGCCAACTCAAAGTGTATTAGACATTGTTGAAAGCCGAGTGAAAACAATCGGTCCGTAATAAGTATCAGCTCAAATACTCGAGTAAAGAACTGGACTTGACTGAGAAGGAAAGACGCTCGAGAACACGACATTCAACTTTTGCCAAACGGAAAAACGGGAATGGAACCCAGGACCTTCTGGCTTCAGTGTGGACGCAGCCGGCGGACATTTTGTGTTTGTTCTGTTTTTTTAATGTAGCGTAGAAAAAACTGTGTGAGAGTGTCGCCGTGGAAACAAATAAAAGAGAAAAACATTGTGTGAGTGGAACAAGCTCTCAAATTATCTACAGGAACATTTAAACCTGGTTTAGTCCAGGTTTAGACCTGGTTTAGTCCTGTTTAGTCCAGGTTTAGACCTGGTTTAGTCCTGGTTTAGTCCAGGTTTAGTCCTGGTTTTGGACCTGGTTAAGTTCTGGTTTAGACTTGGTTTAGTCCTGGTTTGGACCTGGTTTAGTCCTGGTTTAGACCTGGTTTAGACCTGTTTAGTCCTGGTTTAGACCTGGTTTAGACCTGGTTTAGACCTGTTTAGTCCTGGTTTAGACCTGGTTAAGTTCTGGTTTAGACTTGGTTTAGTCCTGGTTTGGACCTGGTTTAGTCCTGGTTTAGACCTGGTTAAGTTCAGGTTAAGTCCTCGTTTAGTCCTGGTTTAAACCTGGTTAAGTTCTGATTTAGACCGGGTTTAGACTTGGTTTAGACCTGGTTTAGACCTGGTTTAGTCCACATTTAGTCCTAGTTTAGACCTGGTTTAGTCCAGGTTTAGACCTGGATTAGACCTGGATTAGACCTGGTTTAGTCCTAGTTTAGACCTGGTTTAGTCCAGGTTTAGACCTGGTATACTCCTCGTTTAGTCCTAGTTTAGACCTGGTTTAGTCCTGGTTTAGACCTGGTTTAGACCTGGTTTAGTCCTGGTTTAGACCTGGTTTAGTCCAGTCTGAGTCTGAGCCATGGAGGAGGACTGTCGATCGACCTCAAATAAATCCTACCAAAGCGTCCGGCGCCTCAGGACGGGTCAGCAGAGCTCCACCCGTAACCATGGAGACCTGCTGACCTCGACTGGGGGTGTCGTCGGGCGTGGAAGGGGTACTTTGAGGACCTCCTAAATCCCACTGTCACGTCTTCTGAAGAGGAAGTAGAGACTGAGGACTCAGAGGCGACTCGTCCATCACCCAAGCCGAAGTCACTGAGGTTGTTGGCAAACTCCTCGGGGGTGGGGCTCCGGGGGTGGATGAGCTCCGCCCTGCCCTGAGACCTAAAGTCTCTGGATGTTGCAGGACTGTCTTGGTTGACACGCCTCTGCAACATCACGTGGTGGTCGGGGTCGGTGCCTCTGGACGGGCAGACCGGGGTGGTGGTCCCTCTGTTCAAGAAGGGGGTCCGGAGGGTGTGTTCCAACTACAGAGGGATCACACTCCTCAGCCTCCGCTAAGGTCTATTCCAGGTACTGGAGAGTCCCACCGATAGTCGAACCTCGGATTCAGGAGGAGCAGAGTGGTTCTGGTCCTGATGCAGCGTCTGCAGTGATGCGTCTGCAGCGATGCGTCTGCAGCGATGCGTCTGCAGCGATGCGTCTGCAGTGATGCTTCTGCAGTGATGCGTCTGCAGTGATGTCTGCAGCATGCGTCTGCAGCGATGCGTCTGCAGTGATGCGTCTGCAGTGATGCGTCTGCAGTGATGCGTCTGCAGCGATGCGTCTGCAGCGATGCGTCTGCGATGCGTCTGCAGTGATGCGTCTGCAGTGATGCGTCTGCAGTGATGCGTCTGCAGCGATGCGTCTGCAGCGATGCGTCTGCAGTGATGCTTCTGCAGCGATGCGTCTGCAGCGATGCGTCTGCAGTGATGCGTCTGCAGTGATGCGGTCGCTGTATTGGACTGTTGTGGTGAAAAAGAGTCCAAAGTCAAAGCTCTGGATTGACCTCAGTCCACGTTCTACTCTCACCTTTGGTCATGAGCTTTAATGACCCAAAGGACAAGATCAGGGATACAAGCGGGAGAAATTTGTTTCCTCCTCAGGGGGGCTGGTCCCTTAGAGATAGGGGAAGGAGCTCAGTCACACGGGAGGAGCTCGGCGTAGAGCCGCTGCTCCTCCATCTGAGGTGGCTCGAGCATCTGTTCTGGAGCCTCCTGGACAAAGCCTCCTTGGGCAAGTCCCACCAGGAAGAGGCCCCAGAGAGGACCCAGGACATGCTGGAGGGACTATGTCTCTGTGTGGCCGGGGAACGCCTCGGGACCCCCCCCCCCCCGGAGGAGCAGGAGGAAGTGTCCGGGGTGAGGGAAGTCTGGGAGTCCCTGCCTAGACTCCAGCCCCCCACGACCCGAAGAGGAAGAAGATGGATGGACAAGTTCACTGCTGCAGTGTTGCCCGATGGCAGAGTGGTTAAGCCACAGCACACCCAAGTGCAGCCGGCCACAGTGTTGTGAGTTTGAATCTTGACTCCGCCTCTTTACTGTATGTCCTCCCTTCTCTCTCCTTTCCTGTCTAATAAAGCCTTTGGCCCAAACAATCTCAAAGAAGTACTAAAGATTAACGAGCATTTATAAATCTAAGGATCTGTGGTTTATACATTACATCCAGGTCGGGTCCAGGTTCAGGGTCGGGGCCCAGGTTCAGGGTCGGGCCCAGGTTCAGGGTCGGGTCCAGGTTCAGGGTCGGGCCCAGGTTCAGGGTCGGGCCCAGGTCAGGGTCGGGCCCAGGTTCAGGGTCGGGCCCAGGTTCAGGGTCGGGTCCAGGGTCGGGCCCAGGTTCAGGTCCAGCTTCAGGTTCAGGTCCAGCTTCAGGTTCAGGTCCGTACTGAAGACAAGGACAAGATTTACAAGTCAAATTCAACCAAAACCACATTTTCAAATCAAATGCAAAACCTCTGTCCTCACGAGGTTCACCCAAGGTTTAAAATAATAAATGATGTACCAGACCTGGTTTGGTCCAGGTTTAGACCTGCTTTGGTCCTGGTTTGGTCCTGGTTTGATCCAGGTTTGGTCCTGGTTCAGACCTGGTTCAGACCTGGTTCAGTCCTGGTTCGGTCCTGGTTCGGTCCTGGTTTTAGTCCTGGTTCAGTCCTTGTTCAGTCCTTGTTCAGTCCTGGTTCAGTCCTGGTTCAGACCTGGTTCAGTCCTGGTTCAGTCCTGGTGTAGTCCTGGTTTAGTCTTGGTTTGGTCCTGGTTTGGTCCTGGTTAATCCTGGTTTGGTCCTGGTTCAGTCTTGGTTCAGTCCTGGTTTAGTCCTAGTTTAGTCCTGGTTTGGTCCTGGTTTGGTCCTGGTTCAGTCTTGGTTCAGTCCTGGTTTAGTCCTAGTTTAGTCCTAGTTTAGTCCTGGTTTGGTCCTGGTTTGGTCCTGGTTTGGTCTAGGTTTATATTTGAATATTCTTTCTCTTGAATGGCATGTGTGTTGTTGCTTCTTCCACCAGAGGGCGCTGGTAACTCTTTAATCGCCTCTGTTTTTCAGAAACATGTTTTTGGAGAAAGATAGAAACGTACAAACCTAAAAGAGCTCCAGTTTAAGTGTTGAACATTCAAAGTTATGTTTTTATAATGTTTTTGTCAAATGTTTATTTCACCTTCAAGTCCAGACCAAAGACTACGTTTGTGAAGTTTGTGAATGTTGTGATTTGGCGATAAACCTTTTCTAATTCTGATTCTGAAAGACCACATTCACTGTCCGTCCAAACAACACTTGGACCGGACTAAACAAAATCCAGCAGGTGGCGCCTCCTACTGGAGAAATGCTGCAGGTGAGGATCTTTTAGTATTTAAACCAGAATGATTCTAGTTTCTGAAACAATCGTGGAAAGAGAAATCCCGTGGTCATGGAGAAGAAGTCAGTGTGTTTGAGAAGGGTCAGATCATTGGCATCGAGCAAGCTGAAGACCTGCGTGAGGAACAATGACACTGAAGACCTGCGTGAGGAACAATGACACGCTGAAGACCTGCGTGAGGAACAATGACACTGAAGACCTGCGTGAGGAACAATGACACTGAAGACCTGCGTGAGGAACAATGACACTGAAGACCTGCGTGAGGAACAATGACACTGACCTGCGTGAGGAACAATGACACTGAAGACCTGCGTGAGGAACAATGACACGCTGAAGATCTGCGTGAGGAACAATGACACGCTGAAGATCTGCGTGAGGAACAATGACACGATGAAGACCTGCGTGAGGAACAATGACACGCTGAAGATCTGCGTGAGGAACAATGACACGCTGAAGATCTGCGTGAGGAACAATGACACGCTGAAGATCTGCATGAGGAACAATGACACGCTGAAGATCTGCGTGAGGAACAATGACACGATGACTGCTTTTGGATTAAAATGAACTCAGAGCCATTTTCTCTCCCAAGACAAAAGCTAAAAAGCTAAAAAGACTATGTGGTTTTTGTAAACAATCATCTTATTGCAGACTTTGTCTACAAGATGAGTTTACTGTATATAATGTTATTGTGTTCTACATGTTCATTTAACGGTTTTATAACTCGTCTTGTGAACAATATTGCCTTTGTAACTCAAGCGTCTGTCATGTGCCAGTAAGGCCTGCACAGGAACCCCCGGCACAACATTACTCTCAGTATGTTTCCATTGAGTGTCATATTCTGGGTCACACCAGCAACGCTCTGATTGGAGCTGAAATAAAGTCATTTTTCAGCCAAGGCAAGCCCCGCCTCCTTTTCCTTTTGATCATTGTAGAGTTTTAAAGATTCGAGGTTTCTTTCCTCGTCACACAAATCTTGAGATTGTTTTATTCCACTCATCAAACAGCCGGTTGGGGATCAGGAGGAGAACCAACTATTCGAGGCTGATGAAGAACCGTTCATATGGAGTAGAGACCGTTTCTCCAGCAGTTGAGGAGCATCTGGATCCACAGGTCATCGATGTGCCTGCTCCACTCCCCGAGGAGAAGTGGGAGAAGAAGAAGGAAAAGCAATGTACAATTTGCAAGTGAAATTAAATATTAAATATTGTTTGATCAAAAAGTAGTAAGAAGCAGAGGAAGTGCTCCAGCTCCATACTGCCCCCAGAGGTGGGTCCTAGGGCAGCAGAGCTGAAACTGTAGGTCTTTATTCCTGGTCCTAACTGGCCTGACCATAAGCCATTTCAAAGAGGAACGTTTGAAGCCTGGTCTTAAATGAAGAGACTGTGTCGGAGACTGTGTCGGAGACTGTGTCGGCCTCTTTAACATGGACAGGAGCTGATTCCACAACACAGGAGCTTGGGAGCTAAACGCTCTACCTCCTACTGTGCTTTTAGAGACTCTTGGGACCACCAGAAGTCCAGCATTTTGAGAGCGAAGTGCTCTGATTGGATGATAAGGTCCTATAGCATCTTTGAGGTCGGATGGGGCGTGGTCATTTATGGCTTTGTAAGTCAGGGGGAGGAGTTTAAATGTGATTCTAAACTGGACAGGAGCCAGTGAAGAGACTCCAGCACCGGCGTCATGTGCTCTCTTCTTTTAGTTCCTGTTCGTAATCTTGCTGCTGCATTTTGAACCAGTTAAAGCTTTTTATGGAGCTTTTAGGACACGCTGCAGCAGGAGTTACAGGAGTCTAATCGAGATGTTACAAACGCATGGAGATGTTCTTTCAGCATCGCTTTTAGGCCAGATGTTTCTGATTTTGGCTTTATTACGCAGATGGAAATAGGCTGTTTTACAGGCTTGATTTATCTGGCTTTGAATGAGAGCTCTTGGTCCAATCAGACTCCAAGGTTTCTTCCAGTGGAGCTGGAGGCCACACTGACGTGGTCCAGTGGGACCATCTGCTCAGATAAAGCGTCTCGTAGATGATTAGGGCCTAGTACGATGACCTGGGTTTTTTCAGGGTTAAGAAGCAGATAATGAAGTGTCATCCAGGTTTTTAGATCCTTCACACAAGAGCCAAGTCTGTCTGCTTGATCGGTCTGATCAGGTTTCATTGATAAATTATTTTTAGCCCCTCGAGGCAACTACTGTTGTGATTTTGGGCGTTACAAAAATAAATTGAATAGAATTGAATTGAATTAAATACAGCTGTATGTCATCTGCAGGGCAGTGGAAGTTAAACCCGTTAAAATCAGAATCAGAATCAGAAATGGTTTATGGACCGGCCTCCTGCTGGTGCCCAGAGTCAGGACTAAACATGGACCGGCCTCCTGCTGGTGCCAGAGTCAGGACTAAACATGGGGAATGTGCGTTTCAGTTTTATGCAGCTAAAATCTGGAACAGTCTTCCTGAGGATGTGAGACAGGTTCTACTCTGGCAATGTTCAAATCTAAGATAAAAACTGTTTTGTTTGGCTGTGCATATGACTGAAATGCTTTTCTTTGCACTCTTCTCTTTTATGTCTTGAACTATGAGAAGGATAGCCTGAAAATGGGACCTTTTAATTAAAAGGTCTTTCTTTAGAGAAATTCTTTACAATTCTAAAACTACTATTTAGACACAATTACAACTGAACATGTAAAAAATTTCCCGCTCGACACAATAGCCCATTGGCCGGTGTCCAAGCCTCATAAGAGGTGTCTGGGGAGAGGGTTTAAACACACGCTGGTTAGATTGTCAGTCGGCAGTAAGGCCATTACAAAGTCCGGGAAGATCCTGGCGCACCGACCCCACTGACCAAGAGCCAGTTTTAAACAAGTTTTGTCTGGGCCAATTAGTTCAGAGAAAGCTAAATCTAGGGAGGGAGCAGGCGAGAGCGGGTCCGTCGTGAAAGACACAAAAGCGCCACACATAAGGTGGAGGCGTCGACGAGGAAGTCGTCGTAAAAGATACGTACGCTCAATACAGACGTGTGCAGAGAAAGAGAGCGTTGACGTCTAGGGACGGTCAAACATGGGAAAGAATCAATTTAAAAGCGACGTGCCCATCCCGGAGACATCTGTTACACTGGCAATGTCAAATAAATATGGGAAAGAGTGTCTGCCAGTGTGGTCCAATAGATTTTGTTTTCCATCTGGCAGATCACTAAGAACAGACAAAATGTATGATTCATGTCCGCAATTTTCGATTAATAGAAATTAAGGTTTTGTGATTTCTGTCTTGTCTTTGTGATTTTAACAAAACATTTTTCCTGTTTTGTGAAGCACTTTCAAATGCCTTGTGTACGAATTGTGCTCTACATATAAAGTTGCCTTTCCTCGTCTTGCCACTGGAAGAGTGGCTACAACAGATCCCTGGAAAAAACATTAGACATTTCAGTCCAGGAAAGTGCAGGGCTAGGAACAGCAAAGATACTGAAGAAATGTATTTTTTTTTACATATATATGCTGAGCTCAGTGGCAGAGTGTTCGTCTTCTGATCTGATTGCAGCTTCCTACCAGGGAAAGCTCGGTCTCCTCTGCATTTTAGCATTGACTGAATGAACCCTTCCCCTTTTTAAGGAATGTGGAAAACACAGAGCTATATCTGTAGAAATAAAAGTATAGTTCAAGTAAATTTTATGCACAGAGCAACTCAAGGTGCGTTAACATGACATAACAGGATGATGTCTGAAAGTTGGTTGTACCATTATTAACATAATTGTATCTTCTCTTCCCTCTAGAAGAAATATGGCTTCCGATTTCAGAAGTTTTTTTGAAAAAAGCATCAAGATCGATGGACTTCCTGCACGATTCCAGCTGCGACTAAAAAGAGTTAATCTGGACAAAGAAAAAGGTGAAGAATCTAAACTGAGGAGATTCACTCTTGGAGAACATGATCCAAAACACCTGAACAAGACCATCCTCCTGGTGGGAGCCACAGGGGCAGGGAAGTCCACTCTGATCAACGCCCTGGTCAACCATGTGATGGGGGTGGAGTTTGTTAATAGAGTCTGGTTTGAGGTCATCTCAGATGAGAAGGACAGACCTCAGTCTGAGAGTCAGACCTCTGCTGTGTCTGTTTATGAAGTGTTTGGATTTGAGGGAAAAACTGTTCCTTATTCTCTGACCATCATCGACACTCCAGGATTCGGACACACAGAAGGTCTAGAAAAAGACTTGACGATTATAAAGTTTCTAGAAAGCCTGTTCTGTATCCCTGAAGGAGTGGACACTATCAGTGCTGTGGGTTTGGTCATGAAGGCCTCAGAGAACAGACTGGACGAGAGACTGGCCTACATCTTCAACTCAGTCACTTCTCTGTTCGGCAAAGACATGGAGCAGAACATTGTGGCTATGATGACTTTCTCAGATGGAGGGGAACCCAAAAATGCTCTCAAAGCTCTAGAAGATGCTGAGATTAAATTTGCTAAAACTACGGAAAATAAACCAGTGTATTTCCTGTTCAATAACCGCCAAAAGAAAAAATATTGAAAATGACACACGATCTGAAAACAATGCAAGACATGTTTTTGAAATAGCAAAAAATGGAATGAAAGATTTCACACATTTTCTTGGAAATACAAAGCCTCAGTCTCTGAAGACGACAGTGGAGGTGATGAAAGAGAGAATCAGACTAACAGCCTCCATCCAGAACCTGAGGGAACGAGTGACAGAAGTGGAGATGAAACAGGAGGCAATAAGAAAGAACAAAGAAGAACTTACACGATTTAAAGATGAGATGGAGAAGAACCAAAACTTTACATTTACCATGGAGGAAACCTACAAAGAGAAAGAAGAAGAGATAAACGCCTGGTGGGACACCAAAGCTGTCACCTGTAAAACCTGTGAGGAGAACTGCCATTACCCAGGATGCACCTGGGCCTGGAATCTAAGCTGGTGTGTGAGGTCATGAAAGATGGGAAATGTACTTCCTGTTCTGGGAAATGTCCAGTGGGAAGCTCATGTGAAAGAAAGAGAAGTGGAGATATGTGACTAAGACCAGAACTGTGGAAAAGACCCTTGAAGACATAAAGGCCAAGTTTGAAGAGAATAAAACCAAGAGTGAGGAGAAGACCACTGTGCTGGAGGATCTGGAGAGGGAAATGTCCAAACTTCATCAAGCCAAAACCCAGTGTCTGGAGGAAGTCTTTGACTTAGTGGAGAAGCTGGAGAAGATCGCTCTGAACGTGGACTCAGTGTCCACATTTATTCATTTGGAGTTTTTGACTAAGAAGATGGTGACGGGAGACCCAGAGAAGATCCGGAAACTGGAAAAATTGAGAGATCGTGTGAATAAGTCAAATCAGGCTGCAGCCAAATACATGACACGCGCGTATGAAGGAGTTAAAGGGCTTTGGTTCTCAAAATAACCATACAAATTTGAACGCTGTATAACCACTTACACCACACATTCATCAATCAAACTGGCCAGTCCTGTAGCCTACACTTGTCTCACACACACACACACACACACACACACACACACACCAGTTTTACATAATCCCCACCTCTGTAAGGAGCAATGCAACACAATCATATGAACCTGGAAAAACACAAGAGAAGACATTCCTCTGGACACAAGCAGAACCAACAATATACGTCCAAATGACAAAGAATGAGCGACGGGGAGAAAATGTATCACGTTAGTTAACTTAAGTCATGTGATCTTCATTTATTATAGACTCATAGCCTTATATATCATTTTTGTATTATTCTCAGAATCACATATCTTCTGGTTACTTAAACTTGAATTGTATCTCCTTCAGGATTACTAACACCCATTTTTGTTTGATTTGACCCTCTGTATGAACAAATCATTGTATAACTTCAATAAAGAGAAAGAAAGAGAAATGCATTCTTTATTATACAGCAGTGCATCTCAAACCTTTTGTGGTGTATACATGCCCCCACAGCCTCCAGATATGATATTGGTATTAGAACTGAAATCACAATGCACTTCTCGGAACAATAAAAGATGACCTGGAAAGACAGACAAACCTCACCATAAGCAGACGTATTGCCTCACTAAAGATTCTTCCCAAAATGAACTATCCCAGTCAGCCCTCCAAAGGAATGACTTCTAGACTCCTCACTGCTGCAGTTTTACTGGACGAATAAAATATCAAAGTTTAAACACCGTGTAATCCCTCATTCGTCCAGGAGGGTTCAATTGTAGAAGAAACTTCAGTTGTTTCATCTGGACTCTGTTTTTAGACAAAAAAAAGACAATTCAAGAGTCATTCTCAATCTGAGGGTAATCATCAGATTATCTAATAATAGCCTGCCCTGTTTTTCAATTTGTTCCTGTAAATTTCACCTGAAACTTATCTGCTTTGTTCCCCTATCAGCCCTATAATGGTCATAGAAACCCTATAGTTAGCTGCTGCAGCTCCTCATCATTGAGTACCTGATTACCATCTGAATGAGCCGGGCTGATGTATTACATATATATAAATGCTGTTGTAGAAAAAGATTCAGTTGTTTCATCTGGACTCTGTTTTGGAAAAAACAAAACGTTTCAACTCTCATCCAAGAGTCATTCTCAATCAGAGAATCAAGTCCGAGAACTCTTGTTTTTATCCTACTCAGTGAGAGCCCTGCCCCATACAATGTGGCCAAGCATTTAACAACCATCTTGGCACCATTGGTGGGGAACTCGGACACATCATGTGGAAAACACACACACACTTTTGTGGACAAAGTGAAACATCTCCAATTGGACCCAGATGACCTGATGGTTTGTTATGATGTTGTGTCCCTCTTCACCTGCATCCCGACCTCTGAGGCAGTAGCAGCGGTTAGGACGAGGCTGCAGGAAGACACCACCTACAGGAAAGGACCAAACTGACACCTGAACACATCTGCAAACTACTAGACATCTGTCTTAACACCACATACTTCCAATTCCGGGGACATTTTTACAGACAGATTCACAGCTGTGCCTTGGGCTCGCCCGTCTCTCCCATAGTGGCCAACTTGTACATGGAGCATTTTGAGAAGAAGGCACTGACCTCCTTTTCAGGCATTGCTCCAAGTCTTTGGTACCGTTACGTGGACGACACTTTTGTGACAATTAAGAAACAAGAGCTGGAAGCCTTCTCAGAGCACATCAATGCAGTGGACCCGCACATCAGGTTTACAAGAGAAGATGCAAAGGAGAACCGCTTGGCCTTTCTTGATTGTTCCACTATCAGAGGAGAAGACGGGAAGCTTCAGACAGAAGTATATAGGAAACCCACACACACGGATCAGTACCTGCTCTTTGGCTCTAACCACCCACTACAGCGCCACCTGGAGGTGATCAGAACACTACAACACAGAGCACAAGCGGTGCCCACCAGCTCAGAGGGCAAGAGGAAAGAGGAAACACACGTCCGGAACGCTCTCTCAGCCTGTGGATACCCGACTTGGGCGCTGAACAAAGTGAAGAGAACCAATAAGCAGGACAAAAGGGACAAAAGGGAAACAGAACCAAGAAGAAGGGGTGTCTCTGTCCCTCATGTCTCAGGACTGTCAGAAAAACTGCAACGAATTTTTAGACAACACGAAGTCCCTGTTTATTTCAAACCAGGAACACGTTAAGACAAAAACTGGTTCACCCTAAGGACAAGATGCCGACACAAAAACAGAGCAATGTAGTGTATTCTATCCAATGCAGTGAAGAAAGTTGTAAAGAGCGTTACATAGGGGAGACTAAACAGCCACTTCACAAGAGGCTTTATCAGCACAGAAGACACGCAAGTTCAGGACCCCAGAGCGCTGTGCATCTTCATCTTAAAGCCACAAAACCACTCTATTGAAGACAGTGAGGTGGAGATTCTGAGCAGGGAAAAAAGATGGTTTGAAAGAGGAGTTAAGGAGGCCATCTTTGTTAAAAAAGAGAATCCTTCATTAAATCGGAATGGAGGTTTAAGATTCAACCTTCCCGTTGTTTTATAATGGTCTGCTGAAACCCTGGAGACGCCCTGGGCATTCGGATGCTAAATAGGCACTCAAGGTGAGGCAGGGAACAATAGAACAATAGGCCCATCCCAGTTTCAATGGGCCATTAGCAGGAGGTCCCGCCCTGTGGGCAGGGCTCTCACTGAGTAGGATAAAAACAAGAGTTCTCGGACTTGTTTCTCTGATTGAGAATGACTCTTGGATGAGAGTTGAAACGTTTTTTTGTTTTTTCCAAAACAGAGTCCAGATGACTACAACTGAATCTTTTTCTACAATGGAACCCTCCTGGACGAATGAGGGATTACACCGACATAAATGCTGTTGTATATTACGGGTAAATTAACCTTAAACCTCTATTGTGGGGCGGGGGAGAGCGGGGGTTGAGCGGGAGAGAGCGGGGGGAGAACGGGTTAGAAAACACGCATGTCACGTGACTCGGGCTAAACGAGGGTTCATGAACCTCTGTTATTTCTCAAGTGTTTCACAAGGGGGCATCCGTGTCGAGTCTTTGTTTGATTGACAGGGGTTCCAGCAAATCACAAAACAGCACACCTCTCTCAATTTGCCGCCCTCAAAGTTGAAAAAAGGTGTTAAAATCATGTCACTCGGTTTTTGTGAGAGCAGCGATTTTCTGAGTGATTTATCATTAGGCTCTATAGAATGAAGTGAAGCGGTAAGTTAACCAAGCCCAATGGTCCAAGTCCTAACTTTCAGTCATTGTAAAACCGTAAAATGGCAAAATGTATTATTTAGACTAGGGGGGTCCAAACTTTTTTCACAGAGGGCCGCATTTTGAAACGTATACGGAGCAGAGGGCCACAGACAACCCGACAATAAAGTGAATCATTCGAAATGTTGCATTTCGAATGTTTCGACAAGCCTGCACACCTTTTAATAAGACTTGGAACATTAATATTAGGTTGGTATGACATCAAAATGGTTGAATTGTTCCAATTTTACAATAAAAAGAACTACTTTTTGTTGTTTGGACCAATCTAGCAGGAAGCCGGAGGGCCAACAAAAATTGGTCTGGGGGCCACATTTGGACGTGCCTGATTTAGGCAGAAGGCAGCACCTCTACACTTGAAGTGTTTAGACTATTTTTAAAATTAAACTTAGATTTTTGTTCATTTTATTGTCAGTCTTTCCACAAACCTTAAAATTGGTCTAAAAATGTCATGTGACATTTTATGGAAAGTAATTACCTGTCAGGGGTTTGAACTCATAACACTGTAGCCAGCGGGCTGTGACTTAACCTCTCGACCACCGGGCAGCGCCTAACTATGGCATGGTCTTAAACGAAGACTGTGTCGGCCTCTTTACCATGGAAAGGAGCTGATTTCCCCTCCTTGAACCGACACCTTAATGTGGTGGAAGGGTTTGAGCGCGCAAATGAGCTCCCAGGAGCTATGTTATCCAGGGCTTCAAGCCCCTGGTAGGGTCTCCCAAGGCAAAAAGGTCCTGGGTGACGTCTCAGACAAAGAACGGTTCACAAGCCCTTTATGATCAGAAGAAAAACAAGGCCAGTTACGTTGCCTGGATTGGCGTTACCGGGGCCCCATCCTGGAGCCAGGCCTGGGGTGGGTGCTTGACGGCGAGCGCCTGGTGGGCGGCAGTCGACGGCAGGGGCCTCAAACACCGAGATTAACTCAGGGGACATGGAACGTCACCTCGCTGGTGGGAAAGAGCCTGAGCTTGTGCGGGAGGTTGAGCGGTACCGACTCGATCTAGTCGGCCTCACATCCAAGCAAATTTCGGGCACTGGAACCCATCCTCTTGAGAGGGGCTGGACGCTCCACTTCTCTGGTTTTGCCTGCGGGGAGAGGCGGCGGGCTGGCGTGGGCTTGCTCATTGCCCCACAGCTCAGCCGCCATGTGTTGGAGTTTACCCCAGTGAACGAGAGGGTCGGGCCACTACGCCTTCGGGTTGGGGACAGGTCTCTCACTGTGGTGTCGGCCTACGGGCCGAACAACAGTGCAGAGTACCCGGCTTTCTTGGAGTTCCTGGGAGGGGTACTGGACAGTGCACTGACCGGGGCCTCCATTGTTCTACTGGGGGACTTCAACGCCCAAGTGGGCAACAACAGTGACACCTGGAGAGGGGTGATTGGGAAGAACGGCCCCCCTGATCTGAACCCGAGCGGTGTTCAGTTATTGGACTTCTGTGCTAGTCACAGATTGTCCATAACGAACACCATGTTCAAGCACAAGGGGGTCCACCAGTGCACATGGCACCAGGACACCCTAGGCCGGAGGTCAATGATCGACTTTGTTGTCGTGTCATCTGACCTCCGGCCGCGTGTCTTGGACACTCGGGTAAAGAGAGAGGCGGAGCTGTCAACCGATCACCACCTGGTGGTGAGTTGGATCCGCTGGCGGCGGAGGAAGCTGGACAGACTTGGCAGGCCCAAGCGTATAGTGAGGGTCTGTTGGGAACGTCTTGCGGAGCCCGCTGTCAGCAGGGTCTTCAGCTCACACCTCCGGGAGAGCTTCTCCCAGATCCCGGGGGAGGCTGGGGACATTGAGTCCGAGTGGACCATGTTCTCGACCTCCATTGTCAATGCGGCTGCTCGGAGCTGTGGTCGCAAGGTCTCGGGTGCCTGCCGCGACGGCAACCTCCGAACCCAGCGGTGGTCACTGGAAGTAAGGGATGTTGTCAGGCGGAAGGAGGAGGGCAATCAGGCCTCTTTGGCTTGTGGGACTCCTGAGGCCACTGACGAGTATCGACTGGTCAGGCGTACCGCAGCTTGTGCTGTCACAGAGGAAAAAACCCGGGGCTGGGAGGAGTTCGGGGAGGCCCTGGAGGAGGACTATCAGTCTGGGGGGTGGATGAGATCCGCCCTGAGGACCTAAAGTCTCTGGATTTTGTAGGACTGTCTTGGCTGACACGTATCTGCAACATCGCGTGGCGGTCGGGGACGGTGCCTCTGGACAGGCAGACCAGGGTAGTGACCCCTCTGTTCAAGAAGGGGGACCGGAGGGTGTGTTCCAACTACAGAAGGATCACACTCCTCAGACCCCGGTAAGGTCTATTCCAGGTACTGGAGAGGAGAATCCGACCGATAGTCGAACCTTGGATTCAGGAGGAGGAGGTTTTCGTCCTGGCCGTGGAACACTGGACCAGCTCTATACTGTCCATCGGGTGCTCGGGGGTTCATGGGAGTTTGCCCAACTAGTCCACATGTACTTTGTGGATCTGGAGAAGGCTTTTGACCATGTCCCTCGGGGTGCCCTTTGGAGGGTGCTTCGGGAGTACGGGGTCCGGGGCCCTTTGCTCAGGGCTGTCCGGTCCCTGTATGACCGGAGCAGGAGCTGTGTTCGCATTGCCGGCAGTAAGTCAGATCTGTTCCCAATGCGTGTGGGACTCCTCAGGCGCAGTCAGGGGTCGGAGGGGGTCCGGTTTGGGGACCACAGGATCTCATCCGTAGTGTTTGCAGATGATGTCCTGATGGCTCCATCAAACCCGGACCTGCAACATGCACTGGGACGGTTTGCATCCGAGTGTGAAGCAGCTGGGAATCAGCACCTCCAAATCTGAGGCCATGGTTCTCAATCGGAAAAAGGTGGCTTGCCCTCTCCAGGTGGGTGGGGAGTCCTTGCCCCAAGTGGAGGAGTTCAAGTATTTCAGGGGGTCTTGTTCACGAGTGAGGGAAGGATGGAGCGTGAGATTGACAGGCGGATCGGTGCAGCGTCCGCAGTGATGCGGTCGCTGCATCGGACCGTTGTGGTGAAGAAGGAGCTGAGTCCAAAAACAAAGCTCTCGATTTACCTCAATCTACGTTCCTCCCTCACCTTTGGTCATGAGCTTTGGGTAGTGACTGAAAGGACAAGATCGCGGATACAAGCGGTCGAAATGAGTTTCCTCCGCAGGGTGGCTGGGCGCTCCCTTAGAGATAGGGTGAGGAGCTCAGTCACACGGGAGGAGCTCGGAGTAGAGCCGCTGCTCCTCCAGCTGAGGTGGCTCGGGCATCTGTTCCGGATGCCTCCTGGACGCCTCCCTAGGGAGGCGTTTCGGGCATGTCCCACCGGGAGGAGGCCCCGGGGAAGACCCAGGACACGCTGGAGGGACCATGTCTCTCGGCTGGCCTGGAAACGCCTCGGGATCCTCCCGGAGGAGTTGGCGGAAGTGTCTGGGGATAAGGAAGTCTGGGAGTCCCTGCTTAGAATGCTGCCCCCGCGACCCGGCCCCGGATAAAGCGGAAGAAGATGGATGGATTGATGGAGGACAAAAGCACTAAAACCGAGGCCAATACAAACCCAGTGTTTACCAGAAACCTGACTTGACTAATGAAAAGCAGACCTGGACCAAGACCAGGTTTAAACCAAGACTAAACAAACCATATCTACCAGAAAAACATGGATAAACTATAAAGCAGGATTAAAGCAGGAGTAAATATGATTAAAATGATAAAATGATATGATTTTTGTTAAAAACGTCTTGGTTGAGGGAGCAAGACGCTGCATACAATTGTGATTTTATTATGAGACAGACAAACATTCACTGTCACATTCAATCCCTAAGTATATAAATAGATATATATAAATAAGCATAAAACATTAAAAATAGCCTCTTTAATGTTGTACATCAAACCCCTATGCATTATTTACACGTTTGAAGTGGGTTTGGTTCACTGAGCATTTCTGCTTAGGGCATCCAAATGTATAGCTGTGGCCTTGCGCCTCCTTACTTTTTAACCCAAGTAGCTGTACTTTTTACTCCTTACATCAAAATGGGCTCATTACTTTTGTTAAAATCCGCCATTTTTTCCTTTCACGAAGCCAGCGCACCCCAAAACATGTGTCTTATCTCTAACAAAAACCTTTTTACCACTTTATTAAAGTTGAATTAGTTGTAGTTAATTTAAAACCCATCATTTAATCTTTAAATGATGAGGAGTTTCAGCTGTACTTTGTCTTTTACCAGAGTAATTAGACAAGTAAATGTACTTGAGTAATGAACTTAAGTACTTTTGCCACCTCTGGCATTTATACTGAGCTCTGATTGGTCCTATCTGACTCAGCTCAGGTCCTAAAAGTCTGATCTAACTCAGAGCTGTATTTTACAACTTTTATCTTTAACACCATTTTCATCAATGAACTTGAGTGAGTGGCTAGTACTTTCGCGTCACAGCAAGAAGGTCTCTGTTTCGACTGCTGGGCCTGTCGGTGTGGAGTTTGCACGTTCTCTCTGTGTCTAGGTGGATTTCCTCTGGGGGCTCCGATTTCCCCCATCAACACAAATCCTCCAGAGAAGGTCCTGAACCACGCCCCTCTCAGTGGGTGTTTCTTTGAATCCATGGCGTATCTATAAGGGAACCGTTGGTCTTGACTGACCTGTAAGTCTTAGTGATGTCTTAGTGAACAGCATCTAGGTGTTAAAATTGTGATGTTTTTGAAAACAGATGTGGCTTTTTAGTCTGTAGCTACATAAGTGTTGTGCCACACCATAAAGCACCCCTCGGTAACATGTCTGTAAACATCTGTGTAATGTTTGTTATACACAGTGTCAGCCACAGAGCGGTAAAACAGTCAAATGCACAGATTGTAAACGCATCAGTAAATCTAGTCTCTGGTACAGACAGCATAAATTACAAGAGCCAGTTCACACAAACATTCCTTGTCAGTCAGTCAAATACTGTGGGCTGTGTGAGCGACAGTACAGGGTCACTAAAACAAAACTGTCCGCACTATAAAGAAGACATGCCGAGTGGAACCGCTGAACACCACTGCTACAAACAACCATTGAAAAAACACCCACTCAGTAACAACTACATTTATTGTGTGACGTAACAAATGCCATGATTATACATTATTGCTCCTAACGTGGCCGGCTTTGATAACTACTTACTGCTGGAATATCTCGCCAATATCTCGTGATGAAAGACAGAAAGGGACTAGAAGCCTGGATCCAGAACCTGAGGGAACGAGTGGAGACAGAAATGAAACAGCGCGCAATCAGAAAGAACAGAGAAGAACTTTCAACAGAGACTTTAGCTCAAAAGAAACCCACAAAGAGAAAGAAAATCTAGACGCTGGGTGGGACAACAAAGATGTCACCTGTAAAACCTGTGAAGAGAACTGCCATTACCCAGGATGCACCTGGTCCTGGGGTCCAAACTGGTGTGAGGTCATGAAGGACAAGAAATGTACTTCCTGTTCTGAAGATCATGTGAAAGAGAAGATGAGATACGTGACTAAGACCAGAACTGTGGAAAAAAATAAATCACATTCAGAATCAGAAAATGTCACTGAACAAAACTCACGGACTGGAACTTGCTTTGGTGATTCGATGGAACAAACAACGATGAACAATAATGAGGCCAAGTTTATCAAATAAATCATGCATTAAAGAAACTAAACCATCGAATTACAGTGCACCACGTTTTGTCTTGTTACGTCTACAAACAAAACCCCAAAATGAATAAAAGAAAAAAGCACATGTACATGAGTAATTAGACATTATTCGATAAAGTAAATGAACATTTTATTAGTATTTCAATTTGCAGTGATTTAGTTTTCTTTTGATCTACTTGTCTTCTTATTTAGATTTTACTCTTTAGTCGTGATGTGTTTTGTATTGTTCTGTGTTTTATGTTTAGTCTTTAAAAATAAAATTGAATATCAAAATCTCTGTTATTTTTGGTGGTGAAAAAGAAATAAAGAGGCTGAAACTGTAGGAATCGTGAAAGACAGTATTTAGTTCTATGTCTATTTAAGGGTCTCAGAACAGGGGGGCTTGGGACATCTGTCTAAGGACACAGGACACTGGGACATTACCAAGTCCTATGAACACTGTTTATTCTGTTTTTCCTGTCGCCCCTCGAGGAAACTACTGTTTGATTTTGGGCGTTTTTGTTACGATTTTAGGCGTTACAAAAATAAATTGAATTGAATTGAATTTTTGGATTAAGTGTGTTTCATTATGAAGGACCAAGCCACGATGGGACGCTCACGGTCCACGGACGCTGGTGGTCCACGGAGACCGAGACTCGGACAAGACGGGTCTGTCTCTGCAAGTTTGGGACGCTTCTGTTCAAGGCAAAGAGTTGTTTGTTTCTCATGGTCTGAGAGTCCTTCAGGAGATGTTTCTGTCCCTTCTCCAGATCTGGGCCTTGATACAGTCCTGTCTCGGAGGTCTACAGACAGTTCCTTGGACTTCATGTCTTAGTTTGTGCTCTGACATCACTGTGACTGTGGGACCTTCTATAGACAGGTGTGAACCTGAAGTTACCTTCAGGTGGACCTCAGTCAAGCTGTAGAAACATCTCAAGGACGATCAAAGGAAAACATAAACCTGAGCTCAGGTTTGAGTGTCAGAAAACATTTTGCAACTTTTTTTGAACTTTTAACTGATTTATTAACCATATGAGATTATTTGTCTTTTAACTCCAAGACATTTCAGACCCAAATAACCAAATAATCCTCAGCAGCAGCAGCAGCAGCAGCTGTTTGTCAAAGTCTTGTGGCGGGACTCTCTTCAAAAATAGGCAAAGTCGAATTTCCAAGTGCTCAGGTACTATTTATTGTGCCAATCTCCAAGTGCAACAATGACCAAAATATTTACAGTGAAAAAGAGCAGTGTCCAAAAATACATATATCCAGCATTACAAGGTTCAAACGTAAAGTTCAGCTTTAACTTTACCTATCCACTCTCTTTCTCTCACTCAGCACCCTTGTTACCGGCACTGTAACCGGTGCCCGACTGACCCCCAGGCCAAAAGCGGCTCCCTTTATGTGTCACTTGCCCCTCCACTGAGCAAAATACAACGATAATGAAAACCCAAAAATAAATGTATAATAATAAATGTGTGTGGCAACTTCCTACGACGCAAGAGCTTGTTAATTACATACTCATGTTCAAAATAACACAAAAGAAAGGCGTAAAACTCTGCTTGCATCATGCATGTCACATGGTCAGCACCACGGCGCGAACAGCGCCTATTTAACCTACCAGGAAGTACTGGCTCGGTTTCGGTCCAACGCGCCGCATCGGAGGAGCGAGGCTGCAAATCAACATGGGTAAGAGCTGGCGTGTATGATTAAGAATTATTCTAACACGCGCAAGTGTCAGAGGAGTGCGGGTAGTATGTGAATGATGCGTGTGTGTGAATGAATGAAACAAGGGGGGGAAAGCGGGGAATGAACGAGTTTGTGTGGATCTGTGCGCGCGGTGTGAACGGGCTCCGCACTTGTGCAAACGGCGACTAGAACCTCTGACGGACTGGCTCCGTCACAAAGTCTTTTGAAAAGCTTAGAAAATGAAACTCCTTAAATACAGACACTAAACAGGACAAAATGTTACATTTAAAGATACCAAAGGTGAACTTCTGCTGTCGTTTGCTCACATAATTGTAAGAAAAAAAAACTGTATCACAAGTTTTATCATCATGTCATGTTTTCATATATCAGTGTCTTTTAAGTTAAGGATAAACCGCAGACTTGGGATGTTCAATATTTAGTGGAGAACAGCAGGTTTAAATGTCTTCATTTTGTCCACATTTTAGACACAAAAACATTTATAGAGTGGATTTTGGATTCCCGATTTAGTTTGTGCCTAAACTAGATCCGACTAAAAACTGGTTTAGACCTGGTTTAGGCCTGGGTTGTCCTGCTTTAGTCCTGGTTTTGACCTGGTTTATCCTGGTTAACCTGGTTTAGTCCTGGTTTAGAGTCCTGGTTTAGTCCTGGTTTAGTCCTGGTTTAGTCCTTCTTTAGACATGGTTTAGTCCTGCTTTGGACCTTTTTTTAGTCCAGTTTCATAGTTTATCCATGTTTTTTCTGGTTTGTTTAGTCTTGGTTTAGACCTGGTCTTGGTCCAGGTCTGCTTTGCACTCGTAGAATCATGTTTCTGGTAAACTGTTTTTAGTCAAGTAATACTTTTATGATCGTTTTAGTCCGAAGTGGATTTCTCTTGTTGAATTGTGTCACTGTGAGTTGTTTGTGGATCTTAAAGAGATCAAATATATTTTGTAGTCCGGCCCTTGGACCTTATCCTTCCAAAACATCTGGCCCCTGGAACATATAAGTGGAGACCCCTGGTGTAGATGAAACAGTGTCGTTGGTATTGTTGCTAAGCACCCAGGACAGACGACAGAGAAAAGGTCAATGCGTTTATTGAAAGCCTCAAAAAATCATCGCAGAAAAATGCTATAATCTAAATAACATATTGTTTAACACCCCCAAATCTGCTATTTTCATACAATCTTATCTAAAATATATTCAAATAGTAATTACATAATGTTTAAAATGTGCTCCATAAACAACAAAGAATGTGAGGTTTACCACATACACATTTGTAGGAAATAATTACGCTTTGTTATTTCCTGGCGGGTTTCACGCATCGGGGAAGAGACAACCGGAGAGGTCCGAGTTTAAGTTTACAAAATGTATTCGCCCTAATACAAAGTTTCTAAGAAATGTGCTACAGATCAATCCGGGTTCCTGTTCCTTTTACCTGCAGAACACACAACTCATGTGCTTTACGTGCAGAGGAACAAGAGACTAAGGAAGTTTGACTACACAACAGTTTTATAGCACAGGGGGGTTGTTCCTCCTCCTTAGTGTGGGGGTCGAGTCCGCCGCGGGCTTAGTCTGGTTACGATCCTGGTCTCGGTCCTCCGCCCTTATATGGAGTTCCTATCTCTCTTCTGTTATCTCTGCTCCGAAGACCTGTGGAGGAGAGCATCTGCAGACACAGAAATACAAACACAACAGGGCCTTCACCCTGTGCTAAACACACATCAGCTTAACTTATATAAACTATAAACTAACTTTATTATGCGTTACCCTTCACATTACATATTCATTATGATTTCTATTCAATTCTTAATTAAGTAGTCAAGCAAACTCTATCTGATTACATATAAGATAATACAAGTAAAACAGAGATTATGTCCTTATGTTCTTCTTCTTCTTCATGTCTTCTGTCACAATCATTCATGTTCATACAACATTAGGTTTGATGGAGGAAACAGTCAGTGACGGATCAAGTTCCCCACATTCAAATCAAATGATCGTTTTTTCAAAATAAAAACACAAAACAACTAAAACAAGCAAGAAAGAACAAATCATGTAAAAATAAGACAATATTCAAGCGCGGTGAAGAGAGAGAGTCCAAAATAAAAGTGCAATTTAGGTCAAAATCTGTCCAATTTGTCCATTTCCAAATTTAGTCTGAATGTCATTTGCCTGATGTCTGTCCCTTTCTCAGTCCAGTCCTTGATCGTTGCTGATGTTTGTGTCGTCCATTTCTTTGTGACGGCCTTTTTTCCCTGTCACCAAAAGTACATTTCAAAGGTATCCATGTCTTGTGTCCGTGGCAGGAGTTCTGAGGCCCAAGTTCTAAAGTTCAGAGGGAAATGTCAAAAACAGTCTGCAGAGCGCTGTGAACTTCAGTCACATGTTTCTGAGCAACAGGACAGTCCCAGAACACGTGACAGTGGTTCGCCTCCTGGTGGCGCTGTTTCTCCAACTGTTGCATTTCTCTGTGAACAATGAGCACTTTGACCTGGCCAATCACACATCTTCTTCTTGAACATAATTGGTCATCAGGTTAGTCCATCTTTGGGCTTGATTTATTTTTTTCTTCACTTTTTTTCTAGGGTTTTTTTTTAAATGTTTTTTTTTTGCTTACGGGTCACACTTAAACAAATCACCATCAGATTAAAAAAAAAAAAGGATTTGATGGAGAAAGGCTGATGTTTGTTACGAAATAAAATTTTACCAGATTGATTTGAAAATAAAAAAAGTCTAATCCCACGGAGCTGAACAGAAACGGAGCCCAACTCAAAGGTGACTGGTTGGTGCACTTTGATGACATTTCTTTAGCAGTTCTTCATTCTGACACTGCCTGTGAAACTAAACTGTAAAACTAAAGCAGGAGGAGCTCAGGCCAGTGACGAGACTCACAGTTTATCTATTTGGTTGTTTTACTCTTTATTTATCTGGTTTTACTTTGTCTCCTACAAAGTCCACATTATTATTTATTTGAAATTGTATTCATTAAAAAAATCCTTTTATTTTTGTAGCCACATAGCTCATAAAGTAGATGGCCCCAGACTTGTTCTTCTCATCCATCTGCTTTTTCATGTCCCTCAGTTTCTGCACCTTCTCTGTGTCTCCTGTTTCTTCCATTTTCCCAATCAGAAAGTCCAGATGGACATAAGTGGAGACTGAATTCTCATTCAAAGCGATTGTCTCGAGCTGAACAATAATGTCGAAGGCCTCTTGAAGACACTTTTCTTTATTTTGGCCAAGTTCATCTATTTCCCTCTCCAGATCCTCCAGCACAGTGGTCTTCTCCTCACTCTTGGTTTTATTCTCTTCAAACTTGGCCTTTATGTCTTCAAGGGTCTTTTCCACAGTTCTGGTCTTAGTCACATATATCCACTTCTCTTTCACATGAGCTTCCACTGGACATTTCCCAGAACAGGAAGTACATTTTCCCATCTTTCATGACCTCACACCAGCTTGGATTCCAGGCCCAGGTGCATCCTGGGTAATGGCAGTTCTCTTTACAGATGTTACAGGTGACAGCTTTGGTGTCCCACCAGGCGATTATCTCTTCTTTCTCTTTGTAGGTTTCCTTCCATGGGAACTCTAAAGTTTTGGTTCTTCTCCATCTCATCTTTAAATTTTGTAAGTTCTTCTTTGTTCTTTCTTATTGCCTCCTGTTTCATTTCCACTTCTGTCACTCGTTCCTTCAGGTTCTGGATGGAGGCTGTTAGTCTGATTCTCTCTTTCATCACCTCCACTGTCGTCTTCAGAGACTGAGGATTTGTATTTCCAAGAAAATTTGTGAAATCTGTCATTCCATCTTCTGCTGTTTCAAAAGCATGTCTTTTTTTCAGATCGTTTGTCATTTCCTATATTTTCCTTTTGGCGGTTATTGAACAGGAAATACACTGGTTTATTTTCCGTAGTTTTAGCAAATTTCAATCTCAGCATCTTCTAGAGGTTTGAGAGCATTTTTGGGTTCCCCTCCATCTGAGAAAGTCATCATAGCCACAATGTTCTTCTCCATGTCTTTGCCAAACAGAGAAGTGACTGAGTTGAAGATGTAGGCCAGTCTCTCGTCCAGTCTGTTCTCTGAGGCCTTCATGACCAAACCCACAGCATTCATAGTGTCCACTCCTTCAGGGATACAGAACAGGTCTTTCAGTTTGTTTGGGACAATATCGTCATGCTCTAATCCTCTGGTGTCTCCGAATCCTGGAGTGTCAATGATGGTCAGAGAATAAGGAACAGTTTTTCCCTCAAATCCAAACACTTCATAAACAGACACAGCAGAGGTCTGACTCTCAGACTGAGGTCTGTCCTTCTCATCTGAGATGACCTCAAACCAGACTTTGTCTTCAAAAACTCCACCCCCATCACATAGTTGACCAGGGCGTTGATCAGAGTGGACTTCCCTGACCCTGTGGCTCCCACCAGGAGGATGGTCTTGTTCAGGTGTTTTGGATCACGTTCTCCAAGAGTGAATCTCCTCAGTTTAGATTCTTCATCTTTTTCTTTGTCCAGATTAACTCTTTTTAGCTTCAGCTGGAATCGGGCAGGAGGTCCATCGTCTATCTTCATGCTTTCCACCATAAATCTTTACTGAGATCGGAAGCCATTTTTCTTCTAAAAGAGAGAGAGAGAAAAAAGTAGTTTGATCATTATTGAACAAAAAATAACATTCAAAATAACATTTCTTGTTTTGTTTCATTCACATTTGCATTGCAGAGGGGACAGTAGTTCAGTGGTTAGAACAAGAAGGTGGATTTCCCCTCGGACCAAGTTCTGTCGTGTCCTTAGGCAAGACACTTACAATAAACTATACCTTCTGATGATCAAAGCAATCCTACAGAATCCAGCTGGACTGAAACCGTAATTGTGTTTTGAGTTGAATCATTGGCTGCAGTGTTATAATTGTTCTAAAGCGTGAGCAAACAGTGCTAACATAGCCTGGAAGCAAAACACATTTTGAATGAGAGCGATAGCGCCGACACAAAACAACGACGCTCATCCACACTTTTCAACTTAAATATACTCTCTAAACAGAAAAGGAAACTACCGAACGATGGGCAGCAACTCACTGTTGATGAGTGGGTAGTTTGGGATTCAAGTAGTTTAGTTTGTTCCTAAAAATCACAAGATTGTGCCGAACGCCGACCTGAACAAGCCACAGCCACAGCGAGGAGACAGAGAGCGTGACCTCCAACACAGGAAATTGTCCATAAAAATAAAAGGGCTTCTGGAAGTGCGGGTTACACCAGGAAGATGAATTTTCTTGATTTTTGTGAGTTCACAAACTCTTGAGAATCCAGCTTGTTCGGCTCCTGCTGATTCGTTTGCAGTCCGCTACCCTAAGGGCATTGTTGGTAATAATAAGCGTTGTGCAACACCCATAACATAACAGTAATAAAACACCCCCCATGTCTTGGACCCCGCTCCTCTACCCGGAAATGCAAACGGCTTAGTTTGAGATTCGCCCAATTAATTAATCAATCCTTTGCATCAAGTACAACCCCAGACAGTGTTTATCCTTTCATCTACTTCTGCACATAATAACGCAAAGGCTTCACTTTCAAGTCCATGTGCCACTGAAACTGTAACACAACTCACACCTTAGCTTCATTCACCTTATTCCGCCCCGCCCACTTTTCCCTCTTTTTCCATGGATCAGCACTTCTGTTGTAATAACACTTCTGATGTAACAACACTTCTGTTGTAATGACACTTCTGTTGTAATAAACACTTCTGTTGTAATAACAATTCTGTGTTGTAATAACACTTCTGTGTAATAAACTTCTGTGGTAACAACACTTCTGTTGTAATAACACTTCTGTTGTAATAACACTTCTGTGGTAATAACACTTCTGTTTGTAACCAGACTTCTGTTGTAATCACACTTCTGTTGTAATTACACTTCTCTGGTAATAACACTTCTGTTGTAATCACACTTCTGTTGTAATTACACTTCTGTTGTAATCACACTTCTGTTGTAATACACTTCTGTGGCAATAACACTTCTGTGGTAATAACACTACTCTGTGGTAATAACACTTCTGTTGTAATTACACTTCTGTGGTAATAACACTTCTGTTGTAATTACACTTCTGTGGTAATAACACTTCTGTGGTAATAACACTTCTTGTGTAATTACACTTCTGCTGTAATTACACTTCTATGGTATTAACACTTCTGTTTGTAACCAGACTTCTGTTGTAATCACACTTCTGTTGTAATTACACTTCTGTTGTAATCACACTTCTGTTGTAATTACACTTCTGTGGCAATAACACTTCTGTGGTAATAACACTTCTGTGGTAATAACACTTCTGTTGTAATAACACTTCTGTGGTAATAACACTTCTGTTGTAATTACACTTCTGTGGTAATAACACTTCTGTGGTAATAACACTTCTGTTGTAATAACATTTCTGTGGTAATAACACTTCTGTTGTAATTACACTTCTGTGGTAATAACACTTCTTGTGTTGTAATTACACTTCTGTTGTAATCACACTTCTGTTGTAATCACACTTCTGTTGTAATCACACTTCTGTTGTAATCACACTGTTCACACTTCTGTTGTAATCACACTTCTGTTGTAATTACACTTCTGTTGTAATCACACTTCTGTTGTAATTACACTTCTGTTGTAATCACACTTCTGTTGTAATTACACTTCTGTGGCAATAACACTTCTGTGGTAATACACTGTCTCACTTCTTGTAATTACACTTCTGTTGTAATCACACTTCTGTTGTAATTACACTTTACTGGTAACAACACTTCTGTTTGTAATCACACTTTTGTTGTAATTACACTTTCTGTTGTCAATAACACTTCTGTTGTAATTACACTTCTGTGGCAATAACACTTCTGTTGTAATTACACTTCTGTGGTAATAACACTTCTGTGGTAATAACACTTCTGTGGTAATAACACTTCTTGTTGTAATTACCCTTCTGCTGTAATCACACTTCTGTTGTAATTACACTTCTGTTGTAATCACACTTCTGTTGTAATTACACTTCTGTGGCAATAACACTTCTGTGGTAATAACACTTCTGTTGTAATCACACTTCTGTTGTTATTACACTTCTGTGGTAATAACACTTCTGTTGTAATTACACTTCTGTGGTAATAACACTTCTGAGGTAATAAACACTTCTGTGGTAATAACACTTCTGTTGTAATTACACTTCTGTGGCAATAACACTTCTGTGGTAATAACGCTTCTGTTGTAATCACACTTCTGTTGTTATTACACTTCTGTGGTAATAAAACTTCTGTTGTAATTACACTTCTGTGGTAATAACACTTCTGAGGTAATAACACTTCTGTGGTAATAACACTTCTGTTGTAATTACACTTTCTGCTGTAATTACACTTCTGTGGTATTAACACTTCTGTTGTAAGCAGACTTCTGTTGTAAATCACACTTCTGTTGTAATTACACTTCTGTTGTAATCACACTTCTGTTGTAATTACACTTCTGTGGCAATAACACTTCTATGGTAATAACACTTCTGTGGTAATAAACACTTCTGTGGTAATAACACTTCTGTTGTAATTACACTTCTGTTGTAATCACACTTCTGTTGTAATTACACTTCTCTGGTAATAACACTTCTGTTGTAATCACACTTCTGTTGTAATCACACTTCTGTTGTAATCACACTTCTGTTGTAATTACACTTCTGTGGCAATAACACTTCTGTGGTAATAACACTTCTGTGGTAATAACACTTCTGTGGTAATAACACTTCTTGTTGTAATTACACTTCTGTGGTAATAACACTTCTGTTGTAATTACACTTCTGTGGTAATAACACTTCTCTGGTAAACTAACACTTCTGTTGTAATTACACTTCTGCTGTAATTACACTACTGTGGTATTAACACTTCTGTTGTAACCAGACTTCTGTTGTAATTACACTTCTGTTGTAATCACACTTCTGTTGTAATTACACTTCTGTGGCATAAACACTTCTGTGGTAATAACACACTTCTGTGGTAATAACACTTCTGTTGTAATAACACTTCTGTGGTAATAACACTTCTGTTGTAATTACAATTCTGTGGTAATAACACTTCTGTTGTAATTACACTTCTGTTGTAATCACACTTCTTGCTGTAATTACACTTCTGTTGTAATTACACTTCTGTGGTAATAACACTTCTGTTGTAATTACACTTTCTGTGGTAATAACACTTCTCTGGTAATAACACTTCTGTTGTAATTACACTTCTGCTGTAATTACACTACTGTGGTATTAACACTTCTGTTGTAACCAGACTTCTGTTGTAATCACACTTCTGTTGTAACCAGACTTCTGTTGTAATCACACTTCTGTTGTAATTACACTTCTGTTGTAATCACATTTCTGTTGTAATTACACTTCTGTGGTAATAACACTTCTGTTGTAATCACACTTCTGTTGTAATTACACTTCTGTTGTAATCACACTTCTGTTGTAATTACACTTCTGTGGCTAATAACACTTCTGTGGTAATAACACTTCTGTGGTAATAACACTTCTGTTGTAATAACACTTCTGTGGTAATAACACTTCTGTGGTAATAACACTTCTGTTGTAATTACAATTCTGTGGTAATAACACTTCTGTTGTAATTACACTTCTGTTGTAATCACACTTCTGCTGTAATTACACTTCTGTGGTAATAACACTTCTGTGGTAATAACACTTCTGTTGTAACCAGACTTCCGGTCGAGCAGGAACTCCGTTCACTTCAGTGGAGAACAAGGGAAAGACATTTGTGTAAAATGTCCATTGCATGTGAATGCATGGGAATGTGCATACGGTGAATGAAGGCGGAGTCTTGTTTTGTGTAAGTGTCTGTGTGTGTCTTCAGCACGGCCTTGAACACCTGTTTCAATCCAGCTCGGGGAGATAAGAGAAGGGAGAGACATACAAGGCACAGCAGCGAAAAGAGAAATAAGTTTTTTTATACATTTTGTTGATCAATGATTTACGATCAAATAATCCAATCGTTTCTGGTCCTCTGTGTGCGATCAGCTCGAGTCATTGAGTTACTCCGTCCGACAGCCAAAAGTTCCCATTTCCTTGATTGAATCCCCCAAAGTCTTTTTGCATCTCCGTGGTCCGAAATAAGATGTTACGGTTCAGATCAGTGAGTTGCCACGTGCTGTGCTCAAGTCTCTGTTCGAGTCCTTTCATTCTTTCACTCAAATCCAAAAACCTTTTCATGTTGATGTCAGACAGTTGTTGGGTGAGAGGGGGGGGGAGAGAGGGGGGGAGGGAGGGGGGGGAGAGAGGAGGGGGGGAGAAGAGGGGGGGAGAGAGAGAGGGGGAAGAGAGAGGGGGGAGAGAGGGGGAGGAGAGAGGGGGAGGGGAGGGAGGAGGGGGAGAGAGGGGGAGAGAGGGGGGGACAGAGGAGAGACGAGGGGAGAGAGAGGGGAGAGAGAGGGGACAGAGGAGAGACGAGGGGAGAGAGAGGGGACAGAGGAGAGACGAAGAGAGGGAAGAGAGGGGAGAGAGGGGGAGAGAGGGAAGAGAGGGGGAAGAGAGGGGAAGAGGAGGGGGAGGGGGGAGGGAGGGGGGGGAGAGGGAGGGAAGGGGGAGGGAGGGGGGAGGGGAAGGGAGGGGAAAGGGAGGGGGAGAGAGGGGAAGGGAGGGGAAGGGAGGGGGAAGAGGGGAGAGGGGAGAGAGGGGAGAGAGGAGGGGAGAAGAGGGGGAGAGAGGGGAGAGAGGGGGGGAGAGAGGGGGAGAGAGGGGGGAGAGAGGGGGAGAGAGGGGGAGAGAGAGGGGGAGAGACTGAGGTAGTGCATCTGAACAGAGGGAGCAATGATGGCGCTGAGTGCATGAAGCAGGTGCGTGATGGTGCACGTGCACGCTCCTGCGCATGAAGGGTCTGTGTCCCATGTGACTGTGAGAACAACGGCCCATTTAACCATCGGCCCACCGGGAAAATCCCCGTATGCCAGCCCACCCTCGCCTGTCATTCACAGAATCACAATTGTATACATTTTTCATGGGTTTGGTTTATTTTCAATTCAAAGTTGTATTTTTTATTTTTGTGTGCGGAGAGCTTTGGAGCCGTGTGCAATGGCACACGTGCGCAGCTTAGAGGGAACGTTGATCTTTTCCCAGTACACCAACTGCCGTACCTCCAGCCACGACCCCGTAAAGTCTGTCTACAGGAGGGAGGTGGGACCGGCTGGTGTCCTGGTGGCAGCGGTAACAACCTGGAGTTCAACGCCCAGAAGACAGTGGAGATGATCGTGGACTTCAGGAAAGCCACAGCCCCCCAGCCCCCCTCATCATGACAGACTCCCCCATCACCACAGTGGACTCCTTCCGCTTCCTGGGCACCACCATCACCAGGACCTCAAGTGGGAGCCCTCCATCAGCTCCCTCATCAAGAAGGCCCAGCAGAGGATGTACTTCCTGCGGCAGCTGAGGAAAGCCAAGCTTCAGTGCAGATGATGGTGCAGTTCTACACGGCCATCATTGAGTCCATCCTCACCTCCTCCATCACCGTGTGGTACTACAGCGCCCCTCTGCTGGAGCCACAGCCAGGGGACAGACAGAGACTACAGCGCCCTCTGCTGAGAAGGTGATCGGCTGCAGACTTCCATCTCTGCAGGACCTGTACGTCTCCAGGGCTCTGGGACGAGCAGGTCGGATCACAGCTGACCCTTCTCACCCTGGACATGGTCTGTTTGAAACCACTCCCCTCAGGCAGGAGGCCACTCCCCTCAGGCAGGAGGCCACTCCCCTCAGGCAGGAGGCCACTCCCCTCAGGCAGGAGGCCCAGGAGGCCACACCATGAATCAGAAAGAGTTTATTGCCATTGTCAATGAACAAAATTCAAAAACGTAGGAACTTGTCTAGGCCTTAAGGTGCAACATAAAACACTGAGTAATAATAAAACAACATATATTCAATCAAAAAAGGGCATGCATTTAAGGGACAATTTAAAATTACTGTACAATAAAAATAAAAATAGGCATTTCTATGTACACAAGTTTACAGTTATGTTTAAAGTTTTAGTGCAGAAAGTGACAGTGCAGTGAGTGATGAATATTGCAGTTAAAGTGACAGGTGTTTAGAAGTGTTCATGAGTCCAACGGCAGAGGGAAAGAAACTATTCTTTTGGCGGGAGGTTCTGGTCCGGATGGACCGTAGCCTCCTGCCTGAGGGGAGTGGTTCAAACAGACCATGTCCAGGGTGAGAGGGGTCAGCTGTGATCCGACCTGCTCGTCCCAGAGCCCTGGAGACGTACAGGTCCTGCAGAGATGGAAGTCTGCAGCGATCACACTTCTCAGCAGAGCGCACAATGCGCTGTAGTCTCTGTTTGTCCCTGGCTGTGGCTCCAGCAGAGGGCGCTGTAGTCTCTGTTTGTCCCTGGCTGTGGCTCCAGCGTACCACCACACGGTGATGGAGGAGGTGAGGATGGACTCAATGATGGCCGTGTAGAACTGCACCATCATCTGCGCTGGCAGCTTGGCTTTCCTCAGCTGCCGCAGAAAGTACATCCTCTGCTGGGCCTTCTTGATGAGGGAGCTGATGGTGGGCTCCCACTTGAGGTCCTGGTGATGGTGGTGCCGAGGAAGAGGAAGGAGTCCACGTTGGTGATGGGGGAGTCTGTCATGACGAGGGTGGGCTGGGGGGCTGTGGCTTTCCTGAAGTCCACGATGTAATCGAAAATGTCTTTCTATCGAGGTTGCAAATAATGTCATGTCATCTATGTATCAGATAATATTGTCTTCGCTCCGGCCAAGTTGTGGGGTCAAGACAGAGCTTAGGGGGTTAGATCCTTGAGGGTGTTTTCATTTTGACTAGAGCTGATTTGATTGTGACAATGTGCGAACGTGTCGATGTGTGTGACTGTCTTTAAAAGGATGTTTACAGTCATTGTTCTGGAGTCAGGAAGGGAGAGCTGATCGTGTCAGGGAAAGTGTTTTATTTTACTGTGCACAAGTAAATAAAGATCTACATACTGAGACAACGCCAAACTCTGTTTACCTCTCTATTTTTCTTGGTACTTTTCCACAGAAATGCCACAACAATTTGGCGTCTAACGAACTACTCCTGGGCCTGGCGGTCTGTCTTCGTGGGTCGTGTGGAGCAGTGTTTGATCCACCTGGAACATCACCTGTTTCCAGCCTCATTCCTCCACATTCGAGACGAGAGGGACTGAATCACAGGCCTGAGAGGACCACGCCGGCGCTGGGACTCAAAAGAACAC
Source organism: Chaenogobius annularis (assembly GCA_015082035.1). Lineage (NCBI taxonomy): Eukaryota > Metazoa > Chordata > Actinopteri > Gobiiformes > Gobiidae > Chaenogobius > Chaenogobius annularis. Next base: position 32,285 of record BJKM01001234.1, on the reverse strand, counting down.
GTTTTTTGGTGAGTTTGTCCATCTCAATTGTGTCGATAGATAGGGTTTTAATTTCTTCTCTCCTGAGAAGAAAGGGATAAAATGATAATAATAATAATAATCTTAAATTGTATTCATTGAGTTACTTTTGGGATCCGTGCTGCACATTGCTGCCTGGGTCCTTAAACGAGTTCAGCTGGAGTCTGAGGAGGGTTTAGTCTGTTTTGACAGCACATTCTTGGCTTATCAAGTTGGCGAGGCCAATGCCCTGCAAAGACCAGGAGAACCTGGCTCACTCACCCTTTAACTAAAAGCAACATTTAAAATTAGCTTTATCTGGGGGTTCGCCTGGGGCGATCAGTTTAGCGAGTTGTGTACCCTAAACTAGAGGAGGGGGAGGTACGTTTGCACAACACAGACGTGTGAATTAGAAAACGTGTGGTCGTAAAATGGGGAAAAGTCAATCCAAGAATGATGCTCAGATCCCGAGACTCCAGAGATGCTCGTCATGTCTAATACATTTGGAACGCTTAGAATGCTTGCCTCTTTGGACGGGAGAACTATGGGTTCCCAGTGGAGGATCTTTAAGCATGAATCAGATTGCCAAACCTTAAAACAAACTTAGAGAGAGCAAAAGAAGACTTGTTAAAAACTAAAAAAGTGTCAAGTGAGTCGTGAGGTGGATGCAGAAGCACGAGAAATGGGTAAAAGTGAAGACTGAAGCTGAAGCACGAGAGCGAAAGAGACTGTGTGAACAAATGGTGACTGTCAAGGGCGAACTGTGGGGGAGAGAGAGAGTGTGAAGCCCCCTTTATTCACATACGGCTCACCCCGATTCTCAGAGCAGACACCCACACACACCTCTGGTGCACGCACACACACACACACACACCTCTGCACACACACACACACACACACACCTGGTCACGCACACACCACAACACACCACACACCTCTGGTGCAAACGCACACACACACACACCACACACACCACACACACACACAACACACATCACACACACACAACACTCTGGTGCACGCACACACACACAACACACACACACACCTCTGGTGCACGCACACACACACACACACACACACCTCTGGTGCACGCACACACACACACCACACAGCACGCACACACCCGCACCCGCAACAACTTCACATTCGAGAGAACATGTTTACTGTGTCTGTTCCTCGTGTTTACCCAGATCTGACAGTCTTTCTGAGGCNGTACTTTTCCACAGAAATACCAACAACAATTTGGCGTCTAACGAACTTCTCCTTCGCCTGGCGGTCTGTCTTCGTGGGTCGTGTGAAGCAGTGTTTGATCCACCTGGAACATCACCTGTTTCCAGCCTCATTCCTCCACATTCGAGACGAGAGGCCTGAATCACAGGCCTGAGAGGACCACGCCGGCGCTGGGACTCAAAAGAACTAATGTTTGGTGAGTTTGTCCATCTCAATTGTGTCGATAGATCGGGTTTTAATTTCTTCTCTTCTGAGAAGAGAGGGATAAAGAAATAATAATAATAAAAATATTAAATGTATTCATTAAGTTACTTTTGGGATCCTGCTGCACATTGCTGGGGGTCCTTAAACGAGTTCAGCTGGAGTCTGAGGAGGGTTTAGTCTGTTTTTGACAGCACATTCTCGGCTTATCTAGTTGGCGAGGCCAATGCCCTGCAAAGACCAGAGAAACCTGGCTCACTCACCCTTTAACTAAAAGCAACATTTAAAATTAGCTTTATCTGGGGGTTGCCTGGGGCGATCAGTTTAGCGAGTTGTGTACCCTAAACTAGAGGAGTGGGAGGTACGTTTGCACAACACAGACGTGTGAATTAGAAAACGTCTGGTTCGTAAAATGGGGAAAAGTCAATCCAAGAATGATGCTCAGATCCCCGAGACTCCAGAGATGCTCGTCATGTCTAATACATTTGGAACGCTTAGAATGCTGGCCTCTTTGGACGGAGAACTATGGTTCCCAGTGGGAGGATCTTTAAGCATGAATCAGATTGCAAACCTTAAAACAAAACTTAGAGAGAGCAAAAAGAAGACTTGTTAAAAAACTAAGAAAGTGTCAAGTGAGTCGTGAGGTGGATTAAGAAGCACGAGAAATGGGTAAAAGTGAAGACTGAAGCTGAAGCACGAGAGCGAAAGAGACTGTGTGAAACAAATGGTGACTGTCAAGGGCGACTGTGGGGGGGAGAGAGAGAGTGAAGCCCCCTTTATTCACATACGGCTCTCACCCCGATTATCAGAGCAGACACCAGCACACACACCCCTGGTGCACGCACACACACACACACACGCACACACCCCTGGTGCACGCACACACACACACACACACACACACACACCCTGGTGCACGCACACACACACAGACACACACACACCCCTGGCACGCACACACACACACACACACACACACACACCACCTGGTGCACGCACACACACACAGACACACAACACACACCACACCCCTGGTGCACGCACACACACACACACACACACCTCTGGTGCACGCACACACACACACACACACCTCTGTGCACGCACACGCACACACACACACACACCTCTGGTGCACACACACACACACACATGCACACACACCCCTGGTGCACGCACACACACACACACACACACACACCCTGGTGCACGCACACACACACAGACACACACACACCCCTGGTGCACGCACACACACACACACACACACACACACACACACCCCTGGTGCACGCACACACACACAGACACACACACACACACACACCCCTGGTGCACGCACACACACACACACACACACCTCTGGTGCACACGCACACACACACACACACACACCTCTGGTGCACGCACACGCACACACACACACACACCCCTGGTGCACACACACACACACACACACATGCACCCGCACTCACAACTTCACATTGGAGAGAACATGTTACTGTGTCTGTTCCTCGTGTTTACCCAGATCTGACCAGTCTTTCTGAGGCGAGAGCGGACCCGGACCTCGAATCCTACTTCCTCAGCCGACCTGTCAATCATGCTCCACCAGAACTCGAGGAGGAGGGGGCCATAGGAGGGGACGAGATTCCACAAGCAGTAACAGCCAAAAGACCCAAACCCGTTGCTGTTGAAAAGGAATAGATTTGACCTGTCATGTGCAAACGCTTATCGCAAAGACAAAGAAAAAGAAAGAAGAAGGACGGGCCAAAGAACAACATGAGGCCATAATGACACTCTATGTTAATTCTGGCCAATCAGGAGGACAGCAACCGGGAGGACAGCAACCGGGAGGACAGCAACCGGGAGGACAGCAACCGGGAGGACAGCAACCGGAGAGACAAGAACCGGAGAGACAGAACCGGGAGACAGCAACCGGAGGACAGCAACCGGAGGACAGCAACCGGGAGGACAGCAACCGGGAGGACAGCAACCGGAGGACAGCAACCGAGACAGCAACCGGAGAGGACACAGCAACCGGGAGGACAGCAACCGGAGGACAGCAACCGGGAGGACAGCAACCGGGAGGACAGCAACCGGGAGGACAGCAACCGGAGGACAGCAAACCGGGAGGACAGCAACCGGGGGGGCAACAACAAAACCAACGTGGACGCGGGAGATGGGAACAACGGAGAGGTGCATGTCATGTCTGTGGACAGTGGGGACATTTTGCCCGAGACTGCACAGCGACAACACCGCAGTTTGGACATTACTATCCCACCGGGCAACAGGGCGTGGCCTATCACGCACCCGGAGCACAGCAGGCCGAACGTGCAGCAGCAGTTTTTGGCTCTTCCGTCATCACAATCGCAGCAGCATGGAGGGTCCGGACTGACTGAGGGGGAGGAAGGGAGAGGGTCCGAGCACGCACCAGAAACAACTGGCTCAACGAGACACGCACTGGAACAACAGCTACAACCACACCTGGAACAACACCTACAACCACAACCTGGAACAACAACCTACAACCACACCTGGAACAACACCTACAACCACACCTGGAACAACACCTACAACCACACCTGGAACAATACCTACAACCACACCTGGAAACAACACCTTACAACCACACCTGGAACAACACCTACAACCACACCTGGAACAACACCTACAACCACACCTGGAACAACACCTACAACCACACCTGGAACAATACCTACAAACCACACCTGGACAAACACTACAACCACACCTGGAACAATACCTACAACCACACCTGGAACAACACCTACAACCACACCTGGAACAACACCTACAACCACACCTGGAACAACACCTACAAACACACACCTGGAACAACACCTACAACCACACCTGGAAACAACAACTACAACCACACCTGGAACAACAGCTACAACCACACCTGGAAAAACAACTACAACCACACCTGGAACAACACCTACAAACCACACCTGGAACAACACCTACAACCACACCTGGAACAACACCTACAACCACAACCTGGAACAACAGCTACAACCACACTGGAACAACACCTACAACCACACCTGGAACAACACCTACAACCACACCTGCAGGAGGGTAACATGCACCTGACACCACTCTCACGTGCCATCACTTATCTTGAGGGTTGTGCAGAGGTACCAGAGGGTACATATTCTAAAATTAGTTCCACATGATGATTGATGGTGAAAAAATGTATTTCTTGTTGGACTCAGACGCCACAAATTCTGTGATTAAATGTTCTGCACTAACAAAGAAACCCAGGTTAAGTGGGCGGAACGCATTTTCATGAGCAGCTTCTGGAGAGACAATGAAAAGAGAACGTCACATCTCCTTTTAACATGTTTTGATGTCAGTGGTCACACGTTCAAGCATTCATTTCTCTATTCTCCTTGTGTGTCCGTTGAACCTGTTAGGGCGCCATCTAATGGGTCGGTTAGGAATTTGCCTCATCTCCACTGCAGACGGACTAAAAGTCACCACCATAAGAGAATTGGAACATGATTCAAATGTTCTGACGGGGCAGACAGAAGCTCCCGAACCCCTTTAATGAAGCTCATTTCTTTAGCTCATGAGAAAGTGACACACACTGAGAATGCTGCCTTCAAAGACATGGAGAATTGCAGTGCTCGTTTCGTTTGCCCGCAGATGTCACTAGAAACATGATTTTAAAGCTTGTTGGTATGAGTGTGATGAGGACTCTTTAACGACTGAACATTTATTCTGGGGTCTTCAGTTCTCTGCTGCCTCTGTGTCGCTCCCTGACTCACTAAAAGAATGTAATATGTCAAACTTAAATCTGTACATGGCAGTATCTAAACCAACAAATGCAAACTGGGGGGAAGCACAAGGTTTTGTCTATGGCTGTTTCATGGCAGAGGACTGGGAGAACATTCCAGAATCTGCGGTGTGACATTTTCACGCTCCACAAACGCGTGGAGGATGTGTTCACAATTGTCTCTCCCGTCCATTCGCTGTGTTTCCACAGGCACTGATAAGAGCCACTCTGCTCTGGGAGCAGGCTGTTTTTTATCTCAGGCTGAGGCAGAGGCGACCCCTGACCTGAGGGGGTTGCGGATGACCTCTGGGCCAAGAGCCCAACTGATGTAGGCCGAATTCGAAGTTGTCAACCTGTAGTGATCACCCCAAAATCTAATGGAGTCTCCTTTAAGTGCACTCATTCATGGAAAAGGCCTTCGGACTCATGACAATGACATGGACAAAGGAGGCGGAGACAGCTTTCTGTGAGTTGAAAATGGCCTTACAGAAGCCCCCAACTCTGGGGTCACCTGACCCGACCAGACCCTTCACACAGACTGTAGACGAACGGAACGGCTGCATGAGCTCTGTTTTGCTTCAGTCGCACGGGGACTCCCTGCGGGGGCTCCCTGCGGGGGGCTCCCTGCGGGGGCTCCCTGCGGGGGGCTCCCTGCGGGGGCTCCCTGCGGGGGGCTCCCCTGCGACCTGTCGCTTACTTTTCTGCTAAACTGGACCCAGTCGCAGTCGGGATGCCACGATGTTTACGTGCGGTCGCGGCAGCTGAAAAGGGGGTCCTGGCATCATGTGATCTAGTGGGTTCTGCTGAGCTCACACTGTTGGTTCCACATGCTGTCGCTTTGATTCTAGTGGAACAGAAAACTTCTCATCTTTCTGCTTCACGATGGCTTAGATATAACACTGTTCTTCTTGAGTTGTCTAATGTCACAGTGAAACGGTGCACACAGCTCAACCCTGCCACACTCTTAAGCCTGCCACACTCTTGCCCCTGCCACACTCTTGCCCCTGCCACACTCTTGCCCCTGCCACACTCTTGCCCCTGCCACACTGCCACACAGAGCCTCTCATTAACCCTGATTTGGTTTTCAGTAGATGGTTCTGCATCTCGAGACGCTAACACTGGTCAGAACCGTGTTGGCTTTGCTGTATGCTCTGAGTGGGATGTGGGGGCGTCAGGACCACTGCCCTCACATTTCTCTGCACAGACGGCTGAATTGGGGGCTCTGACAGCTGCGTGCAAACTGGCGAAGGGTCAGTATGTCACAATTTTCACAGATTCTCGCGATGCGTTTGGTGTTTGTCATGACTGGTCTGGGTTGTGGCGACACAGGAGCTTTCTGAAATCAGATGGTAAGCCTATTCTGAACTCCACACAGGCTGCAGGGCTCCTGGAGGCTATTGTGTTGCCATCTGAGATTGCTGTGTGCAAATGTCAAGCTCACACAAACCGAGATGACCAAATCTCACATGGTAATAGCAGAGCAGACTCCGCCCCCCAAGGCCGCGTCTTATCTCTGCAGGCCAAAACAAAATGAATGTTTTGTGTCTCAGAACACTTCTCTTACAGAGTCCTTATCAGCCATGGTCAGAGGAGACCTCTGTGTGGACTGAGGCGGGGGCTGTGAAGTCTGATGGCTCATGGCTTGGACCTAATAACAAACCTTGCTTACCTAAACCTTTTTTTAGGCAGATGGCGTTGATCTCACATGGCCGTGACCATGCATCAAAAGGGGGGATGGTGACTGCTGTGGGACAAAATTGGTTCACAAAAGGTTTTTTCAATTTATGCCCAAAAGTTTTGTCAATCTTGTGCTATTTGTTTAAACAACAATCCAGGTAGAGCAAAACAAGTCCCACAGGCAGCCCACCCACCACCACAAAGGCCGTGTGGGCACGTGCAGATGGATTTCATTGAACTAACTCCATGCGAGGGCAAGAAGTTCTGTCTGGTGTTTGTTGATGTTTGGTCCCGGTCTGTGGAAGCTTTTCCATCTAAACATGCTTCTAGTAACGCAGTGGTCAAAGCTCTGATCACAGAGATTGTGCCACGCTGTAGCTAAGGTGGTGGAGGAGGTGGGGCAATTTCTGGGCATTGATCTCCGTAAACACGCCTCTTATCATCCTGCATCATCAGGACTCGTCGAAAGGAGTAACGGGACGATCAAAACAAAAACTGACTAAGATCTGTGAGCAAACAGGACTCTCCTGGGTCAAGGCTTCCACTCGCACTCATGTACATGTGTATGCGAGTACAGGCAAAATGTAAAATGAGTCCATTTGACATTCTGTAATATAATCCTAATATAGGCCTGAGCCCACCCAATATAGGCCTGAGCCCACCTAATACAGGCCTGAGCCCACCTAATATAGGCCTGAGCCCACCCAATATAGGCCTGAGCCCACCTAATACAGCCTGAGCCCACCTAATACAGGCCTGAGCCCACCTAATATAGGCCTGAGCCCACCTAATACAGGCCTGAGCCCACCTAATATAGGCCTGAGCCCACCTAATACAGGCCTAGCCCACCTAATATAGCCTGAGCCACCTAATATAGGCCTGAGCCCACCTATAGCCTGAGCCCACCTAATACAGGCCTGAGCCCACCTAATACAGGCCTGAGCCCACCCAATATAGGCCTGAGCCCACCTAATATAGGCCTGAGCCCACCCAATATAGGCCTGAGCCCACCCAATATAGGCCTGAGCCCACTAATATAGGCCTGAGCCCACCCAATATAGGCCTGAGCCCACCCAATATAGGCCTGAGCCCACCTAATACAGGCTGAGCCCACCTAATACAGGCCTGAGCCCACCCAATACAGGCCTGAGCCACCCAATATAGGCCTGAGCCCACCTAATACAGGCCTGAGCCCACCTAATACAGGCCTGAGCCCACCTAATATAGGCCTGAGCCCACCTAATACAGGCCTGAGCCCACCTAATACAGGCCTGAGCCCACCCAATATAGGCCTGAAGCCACCTATAGGCCTAGCCTAGCCTGAGCCACCTAATACAGGCCTGAGCCCACCTAATACAGGCCTGAGCCCACCTAATACAGGCCTGAGCCCACCTAATACAGGCCTGAGCCCACCTGAGCCCATACAGGCCTGAGCCCACCCAATATAGGCCTGAGCCCACCTAATACAGGCCTGAAGCCCACCTAATACAGGCCTGAGCCCACCTAATATAGGCCTGAGCCCACCTAATATAGGCCTGAGCCCACCTAATATAGGCCTGAGCCCACCCCAATATAGGCCTGAGCCCACCTAATACAGGCCTGAGCCCACCTAAATATAGGCCTGAGCCCACCTAATATACAGGCCTGAGCCCACCTAATACAGGCCTGAACCCGCCCTCCTGAAGGCAGCTGAAGCTTCAGAACTTCAAAGCAGGAGACTGGTCCTGGTCCGAGAGCCAAGACGTGAGCACTGGAGGTCCAAACGCTGGTTAGGTCCATTCCAAGTTCTTCTCATCACAGACACCGCAGTGAAAGTAGCAGAACGTGGTACTTGGGGTCACGCATCACACTGTCGAGTGGTCTTCAGCTCACCTGTGGAGCTCGACAACAACAGCACGTCTGTCTGTCCACCAGGGGTCAGACACGAGGGCCGGCTGCAACTCCAACCTCAACCACTGAGGACGTCGTGGGACCTTTGAATTGCAACGACCTCAAGCGCGTGAGAGCAGGGGTCAGAGCAGGTCATAAAGCTCGACCCGCACCAGAGCCCACTGATCGGGTGGTCCGAGCACGTGGCACGTGCCAAAACCCAGCGCAGTTTGAAGCTCTGCATCGTTTGGTAATCACATCTACACAACACGATCTTCGTTGTCTTCATGGCTCCTAAAGAACATCCATGTGCTCTTCAGGAGGAGAAGAGCCCCCCGGAGCCTAAGAGCTCTATCCTGATCAACAGGGGGGTCAACATCAGGTCACTGATGTTTGCCTTGTTGATGTCAGTCGCTCTGGCTTTGTTAATCATGTGGTTCATTGCTCCGCCCAGCTTGATACATCACAACAGAGAACAAAGGTTCAGCCGTAACACTCGTACACTGCGTCATGCAACACACAACACACAGAAACACTCGTACACTGCGTCATGGCAACACACAGAAACACTCGTACTGCGTCATGGCAACACACAGAAACACTCGTACACTGCGTCATGGCAACACACAGAAACACTCGTACACTGCGTCATGGCAACACAGAAACACTCGTACACTGCGTCATGGCAAACACACAGAAACACTCGTACACTGCGTCATGGCAACACACAGATTGGGGCTCTTACACTCGTTCATAACCATTCCACTGTCTACACTCTAAATTACTGGTATCGATATGCTAAATATATAGCCATAAACGGAAAGATTGTTATGTGTGTACACATGTGCCCATAGCAACGGTGTCGCCCCACGTGTTGCCCCTCCCTGTACCTGATTTAGCCCCCATTTTACCTAAAACTCTAATCTCTTTGGATAATCCTAAACTCCTGAGTAAGACAGTTTGGTCTGTGTGGAAAGTGTGATTCCTCTTGTACTACACAAGACTACAAGGCGACCTGAAATGAACATCAGACCCCCTGAGAACCTAGAACTGGGACCACTCTTTGGACCAGTGCATATTCAACCTGGCTCTAAACAGAATATTATATCACCGTTGTCCACCGGAACAGAATCTGAACTTAAACCACTGCACGTAGGACCAATCCCTAATATATATTGTTCTGCAGTACATGTCCCGTGCACCCCTCTGAGGGGGGGATTCATTTGAATACATCTCAGGAGGGTCCGGAACCACATGTGCACCTTACTACACCGTACCAGACATTTTAGGGACCGTTCAAATAGAGGATTACATGTTTCTCTGTGGATATTACATGTATGAATGTCTTCCGGCTGGATGGGTGGGCCGCTGCACTGCTGTGATCCCGTCGGACCATTCATACATAACATCTGGGACCCCACACCTCACACACAGAGCTCAGCGGGATCTGACACCTCATGACTCTGTTTGGGGGTCTGACGTGCCAGATGACCATAAGATTTGGACCACGGGGGAAACATTTTTATTGGCATTATTCCCAGGTGTAGGTGTGGGTACACTCATGTTGCGTGTGGACCCTCTTAGCTACAGATTCACGTCATTTATCAACACAACACGAGCCACTAAGCCACGATTGAGTCACAGAGAGAAGATGCACGCACTCCGCGCAGTCGCACTTCAAAATCCTATTGTGCTCGATCAAATCACTGGAGCGGCTGGGGGGGTGTGCACTTTACTCAAGGGGAGCGGTTGTACTTATATTCCTGCTAATGATGAAGACGAGGAGCGATCCAACAGGGACTCGCAAATGTGACTGAACTCTGACCTCATGGAGTCAGAACCTGTCTCAGCTGCTCATTCTTCCTCAGTGTTGGGATGGTTTCTGACTTCCTGGAGTGACGTGCTTATACATGTTGGCATTATTGTGCTTGGAATCTTGATTGTGTTCTCCTGTGTTCTCCCGTGTTCTCCCGTGTTCTCCCGTGTTCTCCCGTGTTCTCCCGTGTTCTCCCGTCTCCCCGTGTTCTCCTGTGTTCTCCCGTGTTCTCCCGTGTTCTCCCGTGTTCTCCCGTGTTCTCGCTCGTGTTCTCCCGTGTTCTCCGTGTTCTCCCGTGTTCTCCTGTGTTCTCTCTCCCGTGCTCTCCCGTTGCTCTCCCGTGCTCTCCCGTGCTCTCCGTGTTCTCCCGTGTTCTCTCCCGTGTTCTCCCGTGTTCTCCGTGTTCTCTCCTGTGTTCTCCCGTGTTCTCCCGTGTTCTCCCGTGTTCTCCCGTGTTCTCTCTCGTGCTCTCCCGTGTTCTCTCCCGTGTTTTCTCCCGTGCTCTCCGTGTTCTCCGTGTTCTCCCGTGTTCTCCCGTGTTCTCCCGTGCTCTCCCGTGCTCTCCCGTGTTTCTCCGTGTTCTCCTGTGTTCTCCCGTGTTCCCCTCCGTGTTCTCCCGTGTTCTCCTGTGTTCTCCCGTGTTTCCCCTGTGTTCTCCCGTGTTCTCCTGTGTTCTCCCGTGTTCTCCTGTGTTTCTCCCGTGTTCCCCTGTGTTCTCCCGTGTTCTCCTGTGTTCTCCTGTGTTCTCCCGTGTTTCTCCCTGTGTTCTCCCTGTGTTCTCCCGTGTTCTCCTGTGTTCTCCTGTGTTCTCCTGTTTCTCCCGTGTTCCCCTGTGTTCCCCTGTGTTCTCCCGTGTTTCTCCGTGCTCTCCTGTGTTCTCCCTGTGTCTCCTGTGTTCTCCCGTGTTCTCCTGTGTTCTCCCGTGTTCTCCCTGTTTCGTGTGTTCTCCCGTGTTCTCCTGTGTTCTCCCGTGTTCTCCCTGTGTTCTCCTGTTCTCCGTGTTTCCCTGTGTTTCTCCCTGTGTTCTCCCGTGTTCTGCCCGTGTTCTCCCTGTGCTTCTCCTGTGTTCTCCCGTGTTCTCCTGTGTTCTCCCTGTTCTCCCCGTGCTCTCCTGTGTTCTCCCTGTTTCTCCCTGTGTTCTCCCGTGTTCTCCCGTGCTCTCCTGTGTTCTCCCGTGTTCTCCTGTGTTCTCCCTGTGTTCTCCCGTGTTCTCCCGTGTTCTCCGTGTTTCCCTGTGTTCTCCCGTGTTCTCCCGTGTTCTCCGTGTTCCCCTGTGTTCTCCCGTGTTCTCCTGTGTTCTCCTGTGTTCTCCTGTGTTCTCCCGTGTTCCCCTGTGTTCCCCTGTGTTCCCTGTGTTCTCCCGTGTTCTCCCGTGTTCTCCCGTGTTCTCCCGTGTTTATTCAAAGTCTTTGGTAAGATGGTTCTGCTCAGTGTGGGTCTGTTCAGGGCCAGATGAACACATGAGTGATTCAGACGATGATTCAATCATTCGGGGACTGAAGTAGTTTAACTGTTTCAACAGAATTTACTGATTAAAGGGGAAATAATAATGATTATGTGTCCGCCTGTCCGTCCGAGGGGGTCCGGTCTCTCCTTCACTGTGGAACTCCTCCAGGTTTCTACCTTTTCCCAAAGAGGTTTTGTAGTTTTCCTGGCCGAGAAGGAGGGTCTAAGGACAGGGGGGCAATACTTATTACTGTTTTTTATTATTACTTATTACATTTATATTATACTTATTATTGTTGAGGTTTATCACTATTAATTAGGATTCTTATTAATCAAATGCTAATTTTGCGGTAATGTGAGGATGAGATACTCAGTACATTTGTGGTTCAAGGTTTCTCCTGTTGTGGCATTTCTGTGGAAAAGTACCAGGAAATAGAGAGGTAAACAGAGCTTTGTCGTTCTCAATAGTTCGATCTTTATTTACTCGTGCACAGTAAATAAAACACTCTCCCTGACACGAGCAGCTCTCCCTTCCTGACCCCAGAACATGACAGTAAACATCCTTTTAAAGACAGTCACACACATCGACACGTACGCACATTGTCACAATCAAATCAGCTCTAATCAAAATGAAAACACCCTCAAGGTTTTGACCCCCGACTGGGCGGAGCTAAGATAATGTTATATGATCCACAGACATGACATTATTTACACCTCGATAGAGAGACATTTGTCCATTACAATCCCTCTTCTGATAATGATGAAACCCTGTTTTATTATAAATCACATTAACAACAAAATCATCATCAGTCAATTAATAACCTCAAACCCACAGAAATAGTAAATATATTAAAAATGAGCTGAAGCAAAAACCTTTCAGAGGAGAAACCTTGAACCACAAATGTACTGAGTATCTCATCCTCACATTACCGCAAAATTAGCATTTGATTAATAAGAATCCTAATTAATAGTGATAAACCTTAACAATAATAAGTATAATATAAATGTAATAAGTAATAATAAAAAGCAGTGATAAGTATTGCCCCCTGTCCTTAGACCCTCCTTCTCGGCCAGGAAAACTACAAAACCTCTTTAGGAAAAGGTAGAAACCTGGAGGAGTTCCACAGTGAAGGAGAGACCGGACCCCTCGGACGGACAGGAGGGCACATAATCTAGGATTTTGACATCATTATTATTTCCCCTTTAATCAGTAAATTCTGTTTAAACAGTTAAACAGCACATATCAGTGAGTCCAGACCGTAGTGACCGTAGGGACGTGATATAGTCCACTTACAGCACATATCAGTGAGTCCAGACCGTAGTGACCGTAGGACAGGATATAGTCCACTTACAGCACATATCAGTGAGTCCAGACCGTAGTGACCGTAGGGACGGATATAGTCCACTTACAGCACATATCAGTGAGTCCAGACCGTAGTGACCGTAGGGACATGGATATAGTCCACTTACAGCACATATCAGTGAGTCCAGACCGTAGTGACCGTAGTAGGGACATGATATAGTCCACTTACAGCACATACATCAGTGAGTCCAGACCGTAGTGACCGTAGGGACAGGATATAGTCCCTTACAGCACATATCAGTGAGTCCAGACCAGTGACCGTAGGGACATGATATAGTCCACTTACAGCACATACATCAGTGAGTCCAGACCGTAGTGACCGTAGGGACAGGATATAGTCCACTTACAGCACATATCAGTGAGTCCAGACCGTAGTGACCGTAGGGACATGATATAGTCCACTTACAGCACATATCAGTGAGTCCAGACCGTAGTGACCGTAGGGACAGGATATAGTCCACTTACAGCACATAGATCAGTGATGCTGTGATGCCGTTCATAAAAACTATTATATGTTTATATCAGAAGAGCTGATGAACCTAATCGCACTCTTTATGAGTTTTGTAAAATTCATTTTTCAAGAAGTGAAACCGTGTTTATGATTTTGTGGGATCTTTTTTGCTGATGTCAATTTGGAAAGAAGAAGTTTGTCAAAGTGACGCAAAATGAAAGTCACAGACAAAAAGCCTCTTCCTTCAGCCGCACCCTTTTCTCTGGGACTCTTTGGATCTGCTCAGGTTTGACAAGTTTGATCTGATTCAGCACTGGCTTTAGTCCTGGTTTAGGCCTGGTTTAGGCCTGGTTTAGTCCTGGTTTAGTCCTGGTTTAGGCCTGGTTTCAGTCCTGGTTTAGTCCTGGTTAGGCCTGGTTTAGACCTGGTTTAGGCCTGGTTTAGGCCTGGTTTAGGCCTGGTTTAGTCCTGGTTTAGTCCTGGTTTAGGCTGGTTCAGTCCTGGTTTAGTCCTGGTTTTAGGCCTGGTTTAGTCCTGGTTTAGTCCTGGTTTAGTCCTGGTTTAGGCCTGGTTCAGTCCTGGTTTAGTCCTGGTTTAGGCCTGGTTTAGTCCTGGTTTAGGCCTGGTTTAGTCCTGGTTTAGTCTGGTTTAGTCCTGGTTTAGTCCTGGTTTAGGCCTGGTTTAGGCCTGGTTTAGTCTGGTTTTAGGCCTGGTTCAGTCCTGGTTTAGTCCTGGTTTAGTCCTGGTTTAGTCCTGGTTTAGACCTGGTTTAGCCTGGTTTAGTCCTGGTTTGTTTAGTCCTGGTTTAGTCCTGGTTTAGTCCTGGTTTAGTCCTGGTTTTAGTCCTGGTTTAGGCCTGGTTAGACCTGGTTTTAGTCCTGGTTTAGTCCTGGTTTAGTCCTGGTTTAGTCTGGTTTAGGGCCTGGTTTTAGTTCTGGTTTAGTCCTGGTTTAGTCCTGGTTTAGACCTGGTTTAGACCTGGTTTCCTGGTTTAGTCCTGGTTTAGTCCTGGTTTAGTCCTGGTTTAGACCTGGTTTGGTTTAGTCCTGGTTTAGACCTGGTTTAGTCCTGGTTTAGTCCTGGTTTGGGCCTGGTTTAGTCCTGGTTTAGTCCTGCCTGGTTTAGGGTTTTAGTCCTGGTTTAGACCTGGTCTGGACCTGGTTTAGTCCTGGTTTAGACCTGGTTGGACCTGGTTTAGTCTGGTTTAGTCCTGGTTTAGTCCTGGTTTGGGCCTGGTTTAGTCCTGGTTTAGTCCTGGTTTAGTCCTGGTTTAGACCTGGTTTAGACCTGGTCTGGACCTGGTTTAGTCCTGGTTTAGTCCTGGTTTACCTGGTCTGGACCTGGTTTAGTCCTGGTTTAGTCCTGGTTTGGACTAAACTTTTTTTTTTTGGACTTTTTTTCCACCATTTTTTTTGGACTTTTTTTTCCACCAGTGGTTTTGGCATTTTTACTTTTAAGTTTGTTTATATTTTGACTTTGCTTAAGGAAAATGCTACTGTAGCATTCTGTTCACTGTCCAATAAAAGAAAATGGTGTTTTTCCCGGCAAAGTGACCAGGATAAGGTCATTTCATTATTATTATTATTATCCAGACCAGTGCAGTCGTCCTGCATCTTCTGCATCAGAAACCAAACACTTCATTAGTTTGTGGCTCAGGGGAAAACTAAAATAGGCCTTCAATGCCGTTTTTTTGCTTGAGAAATTTCTAGTAATTTGTGCACACACCTGTAGGTGGCAAGTGCAGAGTAGAACAGCAGGGCGTTCGATTAGACAGGAAAATACTCAATACCTCATTTAAATGTACTGTGTAAAAGTGGACTGACTTCCATGTATGATCAGATGACTGAGGCTTTCACAGTCACTTCACCTTGTGTAGTTACTGGATAGTAAAGGACCAGTTTTAAAATCAGACATTTAGTTCATCTTTTTTACAGTCGTATGTACACATTTGTAACTGAGTCATCTTTGTGTGGACTTATGTGTGCAGCGAAAGAAAAGGAGACAAAGAAGTTGATACTGGTCTTTTATTAACTACTTGATGCATAATGGTAATATAAATGACAAATCAATACATTTACACTTTGATAATACATTGTCCAAAGGTGAAAGGAAAGCAAAAACAATGGGCAGTTTCTTCATTTGAGTATTAAGTATTCTATGTAGTTCTAATACAATTGACGGTTGTTGGCTGGAGTACACGTCGAGTCTGGAGGTCTTTGTGTCCTGAAAAAAGAGGGAAAAGGGGTGTGGTTATTCAAATGTACAGCAGGAATATTTATCAGCTTTAATAGTTTGATGATCTGATCTTAGTCTGCCTTCTCCCCCTTGACCTTTGACCTGTCCGGCATGGTTGAACCTGCCAGGGGTGTAGACCCCCGCCGGCGTAGCTCTTGGGATCATTAAAGGACGCAAGCCCATCCACCACGGCAAGGTGTCAGATCACGGATGGGCCCCTCTAGACCACCCACCTCCACCCCCATACAAACCCACCCTACAACCACCCTGCACCCTACCACCCTAACCACTCCAACCTAAACCCCACCCTCACCCCCCAAAAACCCACCCTCCACCCCCTACAACCCACCCTCCCACCCCCTTACAAACCCACCTCCACCCCCTACAACCCACCCTCGGCACCCCTAAACACCCTCCACCCCCTAAAGCTATGAACAAGTGATGAGTTGTGAAAAGCAACAACTGCCATTTCATTTAAAAATGTGTCCATCATCTAACTTGAAGAGCATGGTTCTACACGCACTCTTGACGAGAGCACACTATCCCTTCATTGGTCGCTGAAGTATGTTGGCACCACTACAGAGTCGTACTCTGTAGATTTCAGATATAGATGGTCGATTAATGTCCCCCTCTCAGTCGTGGGGGTTTGACATATTGAACAAAACCTCTTTCGATCATAAAATTGCAGAGACTTGAAGACTTCAATATGTCGTTCGTTAAAATCCCCATCACTGCCACGGTGGCACAATGCGATCAAAGCCAATTCAATAATCGATCTAAATTATACTTAAAGAGAGACATGGGGTACGACGGTGGGCGATAAACCACTGCTACTATAATTTGGAGCTCTGCAAATAATTAACTAAGCATTCTAAACTAAAGTCCTGTACTGTGACTTCATAGTTACTGCTTTCTTCACAGTACATGCCAACTCCACCGTGCTGTTGGCCCAAGTAAACTAGTCAGCGCCGGATGACTACTGCTCTGGTAGGATAAACTACGGGGACGACTATGGAAGTTATATCCTTCAATGTGACTAGTTTGATAAGAAGAATGTTCAGTTACCATAGCAACACAGTTAGGCCGCCAATGCTGCGTGCACGAAGCCAAATCTGACACATGTCGGGCTAAACCATGGACATTCATGAAGAAGAATGTCAGAACATGTGCCTCCAAGTGCCAGGGCATACTTTGGACCACGAAGGGAGGCATGCGCTCAGAGAGCCGCTCTAATGCCATCGTTACAATAAATGGCCTCTGCTTTAAAGTCTTGAATAATAAGACCCTCTAAAGTCCTAACGCGACTAAGGGCCACATACGCCTGACCCCGCCGTGAATACTTTCTTAAGAGATACCACGGCTTTATCAACGGTTACACCCTGTACTTTATGTACTGTACACGCCCCATTGCGAGTTTTAGAGGAAACTGCCGGCGCTTTTCGCCCTCTTATTGGCTTGTTCCTCCTCTGGTTCTATGCGGGTAGAACCAGTCAGGTCTGCAGGGGTACGTGTTTGCCTCCTTCTCTGGCGCGCCTACGCGATCGTCGTCAAATTTAACATAGATTGCTAAAGGAGGCTGCTTTTCCTGTGGATTTTCAACTATTGTGTGTAACCAAAGCCACATACCCCGTTTACTAGACCGTCAGCTAAATCTACATTTTTACACAACATAACGCGCGCATTTACCCCCAAGATTAAAGTCTCCTCCAAACTGGCTTGTTTGGATTTATGGAGATGTCCTTTCAGTTGTTTTCATTTCCCCGTCTTTTTGTCGTACCCAAAATCTCGCGCACTGATCGTCTTCGTGTCCTCACATACCTCATTTAATACTTTAAAATTATAATTTGACACAAACTCGTTTTTTGGTAAAAATGTGCAACACGTCGGGATTCTTCGCCAGTTTCAAGACTTTGTAAATAAAGCTAGATCGTCCATTCAAGCACGGGTGTTCATCTTTGAGCGCACCTCTTTAGTCCTTGTAGGAAATAATTACGCTTTGTTATTTCACTGGCGGTTCACGCATCGGGGAAGGACACACCCGAGACCCGTCCGACAGTATTAATTTACAATAATGTATTCGGTACCCTAATACAAAGTTTGTAAAGAAATGTGCTTCAGATCGATCTGGGTTCCTGTTCCTTGTTACCTGCAGAACACACAACTCATGGTGCTTTACGTGCAGCAGGAACAAGACACAAAAGGAAGTTTGACTAACACAACAGTTTTATAGCACAGGGGGGTCGTTCCTCCTCCTTGGTGTGGGGGGTCGAGTCCGCTCTGCGGGCAGTGTAGTCTGGTTACGATCCTCGGTCTCAGGTCCTTGGCCCTTATATGGAGTTCCTATCTCTCCTTTGTTATCTCTTGCTCTGAAGACCTGAGGAGGAGAGCATACTGCAGACACAAGAAATACAAACACAACAGGGCCTTCACCCTGTGCTAAAACACAATCCATCAGCTTAACTTATATATAACTATAAACTAACTTTATTATGCGTTATCCTTCATTCCCTCTCTTGTATCTCCACACGGAGATCACCACTATTTCCCCATAACAGTATGTGCCAGATAAAAAACATATTGAATATATGGAAAGCAAAACAAGTTAAAAAATCTATTCAGGCACGCGTGCTTATTATAACTTTCAATAAACCCGACAGGATCCTCGTCCCACCCACGGAAATGGTCTTTTCATTTTCATTTTTTTTTTAGGGTCCTCAGGCCGTCGATGGCTACAGTCAATTTTCCTCCGGCCTGGGATCATATATTAGGAATAAAAGTATACAAACATGTGCTTCCCTTAAAGAACCACCACACCACTCGTAGATTTCTCAGCCAAAAGCATGTCTAAACGCGGGCCCCATCCTATTTCTCATGGGATGTCCTGAGATGAGGTCCGCCTTGAGTTGGTGTTCTAGTACATGTTGAACAGCCTCAAAACCAGTCAGACATGTAATGAAACATTGTGAATGTACAATAATTCATTCTTATTATCCACATTAGACTCAATTTTAGCATTCAATAAATGGTGTTGAACTGGTTCATATCAGTGTAATCCAGTTAATGATTCGTTATTTTGGCCACACCCATGTTTTACTAATAATAAAAAATGGTATCTTCTTCTGTAAGAGTGATCATGGGGGTCTCGTGATAACACGTTATAAAACTGTGCGTCCTTTACATTTGTATGTTTTAGAGTCTCCGTGACTGGGTCTGTGGCTCAGGCTGGTTTGGGATTCATATCTGTGTTGGCTCCTCCTTGGTTAAATTTACATGTATTGATTTGACCTCAATTCAGTTTAAATGCTCCCATGACAAAAATCACACTGCACAGTATCCTACAAAAGCCCACATAAGCCCTCCCTCTCTTGCTCTGAGGGACCCTCAGAGTTATACAGGGGGGAAACATTGCAGTTCCAAAAGCAGAAGTTTTGTAAACGATTGTCAATATGGAAATCAGAGAATACATGGCCTCAGCCTGGAATAATGATCCCACTTATGCGGACGCCCCGTCAAGCTGCACTGCTCTGTTTGGTGCGCGGCTGTCACCGAGATGGGGGCAGTCCCAACGTGGTTCCGACCACTTTCTGGAGTCCAATTCTCCAAGACCGTTGGCTCCTCCTCCGGAGCGGTTTTATCCTGGATCTGTGATGAGAAAGAAGAGGAAAAAGCATGCAACATTCTCCAATAATTGTGTAAGTTTTTTCGTGGTTGTGGGGTCTCCTGGAACGGTTGGATGGAGGGAAGCCGGTCCTGGCATCAGGCGACCTGTTTCTGAGTTCAAAAGGGGATAAACCTGTCCTTCTGACTGTTCACAGTTTGACGAACTGAAAGCAAGGCAAGTGGAAGAGCAGTTAGCCAATCAAGTGAGGTGTCAATCAAGTGAGGTGTCAATCAAGTGAGGTGTCAATCAAGTGTTTCAAAAAAATTCTGGAGGCTCAATGAGGTGTCAGCACAGATTTTAGCCAGTTTCTCCTTCAACGTCCGGTTCATTCTTTCCACCGAGCCCTGTGAAGAAGGATGATAAACACAACCAAACTTACGCTGGAGGCCCAGCGCAGCCTCCACCACTGAGCTGAGTGTTTGCTGTTAAAGTGAGCACCATTGTCCGATCTTGATGCGTGAGTGGAAACCATGTGCAGGAATATAATGATTAACCAGGGCTTTACCACGGATGTAGAGTCCTCTTTTCTGCAGGGGTCTGCCTCCGGCCCTCCAGAGAGGGTGTCGACCAGTACTAATAAGAAGCGCTTACCTCGTACAGGATGGAGCAAAGTCAATGACCACTTCGGCCTCGGGCCAGAGTGGGATGCAAAAGAAGGCGTTGGCTAAGTCAATCGCAGTGAAACCAGGTACAGTCAGGTGGTAACGCTGGTGAGCAGACGGTGTGGGTCGGGTACGGGCAAAGTGGGAGTGATGGTGATGTCATTTACAGGCTCGTACGTCATGTGCCATTCGGTAGGAACACTTCAGCTTTAGTCAGAGGTCTCCAGCACTCGGCAGACCACAGGTCCAGTCAAAGTGTCCTCCATGCCCACTTGGTCCCCCGGCCTCCCGGGCCCAACGATACTGGGGGGCCGATACACACGTGGGCCCCAGGAGAAACCTTTATTTCCACCGGTGGGACAGACGAGCAGGACCCCCACATCGAAGGGACCGGTTGACCACAGTTCAGTCGGTAATGTGGCGAGTGAGGGTAGCCGCCTGTTCGTGGTCCGTGCACTCCCTCCCATGATGACGAGACACTGTAACATGCTCCAGAGTAGAAGAGTTAACAGTCTGTGACAGAGTAAGTCGATACATTTTTTCACTTTTTGAATAATGCAACCCCTGGGAGGGGCCAGTCTCCCAGTCAGTAATTACCATCCTTTTTTTTTTTTTACCATTGGTCCCAATTGTCTGTCCTCATGCCCTGCAGCCAATATGCCAAAGAAACGTGTGGGACGGAGGATGGAAACATGCGGTACAACGTCAATTGTTCCTGTGTTAACGTACAAGCTGCAGCCAGCCACGCCCTCTTCTATGTAAATGAACTCAGATTTGATGAACCACGTGTCGCCTGCTACTTTCTGAAACGCCTCCCCAATATGTTTTCATCACCGTCTCTCTATCATAAAACAATGTGCAGTGTGTCAACGGGTCGGGGGCGGAAAATAAGGCCTCAGGGACAGGATCCAGGAGGAACTCAGTTAGCACACCAGGGTTCTCGGGCTTTCAGGTGTGAGCAGGGCCCAATAAATGTCTGCCATCGGTGTGGGCTTCGCGCCCTCTGCCATTAGCCATTGTCCACCATTGTCTCTACATCCTTCCACAATCTGTCCATTAGGGAAGGTGACTGTCAGTCCTGAGGTAGAACATAAAATGCCAGCCCCGGTTTTCATAAGCACATCTCGGCCAAGGAGATTCAGGGGGGTCTGTGGAGAATGAATGAAAGAGTGATAGAGTGTGTTGTTTTGTCCGGCCAGACACACCGGTAGGGGCACAGTCTTCTGCAGGGTTTGATTGTCCACCCCACCCCTGTTGCCAAGGGGGTGAGAGACCCCCTGCTGCTGTGGCTGGTTCCAGTTGCTCGACTGCTGCCAGCGTTGTGGAGGGCCGCCTCTGCCTCCTCCCCTTGGTCCGCCTCTCTGCGGGGGCGGGGTAGTTTTTGCTGTGCTGGGGCTGTGGGCAGTCTCTACGCCAAATGATCCAGCGCGCCACAGTTGTGACAACCCTCGTTCCCCCATCCCCCAGGTGGTCCCCGAGCCCCAGTGTTTCCACCCCTTCCTCTGCCCCTCCCCCCGAGACGTCTGCATCTGCCACATCTCATGCTCATTGCTTCCGCGACAGGGAACATGTCCGCGGATTTCTTTTCAGATTTTTGATCCTTTTTAACCTCCGTTGCGGCCTTCCGGGCCTCTGCCAATTGTAATTTTAATAACTGTTCTTTGAGTTTTTCCATCTCTCCGTCCCCTTCCTGTTTCTTCTCAAGGTGGGCCTTTAAGTGGTGTGCCAAATGTCTTTTGAACCTTCCCTCGTCACAGGCCTTTAAGTCCGGGTCGGTCCGTAACTGGGTCTGAACGTCCGAAGGCAGTCCCGTCAGGACCGCCGTGCGAAACATGACAGTCTCTGAGGGGTGTGACCCAGGTACCCTACCAGCCTCGTCCATTAAGCCATTTCTGGACACATAGTGAATAGTAAGTGTGGGGGTCACTCCCCGTAAAGGGAAAGGAGGCTGGTGCGCTCGTTACTGGGTCGGGAAACAACTCGCCTATGTTGTGGAAAAATCACTTAAGATAGTGAAAGAGAAGTAAGGCAAGGTAGAACCAAGTTGTTTCGTTCAAAGGTGAATCTTTATTTTAGCCGCGCACAGCCCAAAATGTCCCCCTTCAGACAGAAGTTCTCTCCCTCCCGAACTGACTCTAGAACAAAGACGAGTCCAGCTTATAAAGGCAACAGTTTCCCTGTATGCACAGTACAAAGTGAGAATGTAATGGATTTCACAGATGTTATTCCCCAGGTCATAGGTCATCATATCATTCACTCAGAGATGTCCCCATGCCCGCCACAAGGGGGCCCAACCTAATCCTCCACACACATCAATTACTAATCACAAACAAAGACTGTGTGTTTCCCCAAAAGGGAGGCTCAACAGACCAGGCACAGGTCAAAGGTCACTGAGTTGACCATATGAACCCAAACATGCATCCTAATAACACATTTAACTTTAGCTTTGCATCAACCTAAGAACATGACATTTCCATTACACGTGTAGCAGTGAATACAGCCTGTTGGCGATTCTGTAATGGCATCTGGAGCCTGCAGGGGGTCTGCATGTGTGTCTCCACCGCTCGGCCCTCTGCTGGGGTCGCTTGTCACTGGAACCTGCAGGGGGTCTGCATGTGTTTTCTTACCGCTGCTCGGCCCTCTGCTGGGGTCGGCTGTCACCGCTAAAATGTGTCTCAAGTCTGTCATATATAGCCTAATAATAGTTTGTATGTGGAACACTGTGGCACATATTCATGCAGCAGCAGGAACAGGAACATGGACGTGTGAGATGATTCTGATATGAAATGTTTGTATCACAGACATGTTAATGTTGCTGCCACTAACTCAATATGAGCTCACTATTTTTACAGTTTAAGCTTATTTTAGAGACAAATTCAGATTCATGTGGTTCAAATGAGAGCTCAAAGCAGCTTCACTCTGTCTGTCATGTTCAGACTTGGTATTACACACTCTGACCTGTGTTTTTACCTGTGGCTCAGGATCTACGTCCAGGTTTTGCACTGGTTTGGATGTTTTCCTCACAGAGTTGTCAGCAAAGAAGTTTGTTTTCTTGTTGTTAGCTTCACATTAGCGCCGCTTTTAGCACAGCTCTAACGTCCACAAAATGCCAATTTAGCCTCTTACATTTGTCTTTATTCCTCGTGTTTTCCCACATTGATCTGCCGCCTGGGCAGAGCGAAGAAAAATACACGGTCATCGCTGCCGGTGTGTTCCATTTTAAACCTGCTGCGCGCCATGAGTGTCGCTGGTCGCCGTCACCTGTCCGCCTCCCGTGTGTCGAGCCCTCGCACACACACACGCAAGCGCGGAGGGAGGGGCCGCGGCTGCAAAGGATTGTGGGAATTGTAGTTTCTAGCGACAAAAACGCCGATATATCCATTGGAAATGAATAATTATAAACTAGAAATGTGTTCGTCGGGCCAGATGAAAAAACGTGGATGCGTGTGCCCTGCTGGCCACATGCTCACCCTGGTCCCGCTCATGGGGTAAGTGATGGCGGCAAGTGGGCCCATAACTGAGCCTGACTAACTTTCACGCGTGTTGTTTCGCCCGCGCGTTCTGTAGTTCTTCAGCCCCTCGGTGTCGTAACCCTGTCCAGATTCTATTCCTGTCCTCGCGTATCGCTCTCGTGCAGCTCCTTGTCCAGCCCGACTCTGCGACCCTGGCGCACCACAGCGAGTGCGGTGGTGGCCCAGAGTCATGTGGTGTATGATCCGTTGTTTGTGTGTTTGTGTGTTTTGTGCTGTTTGCCTCTAGTCAACATACTGTGTTTTGGTGTGTCACCGTTTGCGTCTGGTGCCTCCGCCCGTCTCTGCGTGCTCCACTGATCCGCACCGACGTGGTAAAGATGTCGCTGCCAGAGTCATCAGGTGTTCACGACGGTCCGCCGACTTGTTTTACTTTCTTCAGTTCACTTTCCAGTTTCCTACCTTTTCAACCTACGTTTTTTCCTTCCAACCTGCTCACCCGACTTAAACTTTTTTCCTCTAACTAAACTTTTATCCGAGATTTACAATTAGCCTGGTGTCCCTCTGTTGTATATACAACAACTAACAACCCCTTCCAGTCTCCCAGTCTGATCTCCATGTTCATTTGCTCAATCCTCTGTTCTTTGTTAGAACCCTCCATCATTTGACCCTTTTCTCTATCCTTTTTGCGTCCAAACTAGGAACTTAATATTATGACTACGCTCCATGACCAGACACTGACATTTACATGCCACTTTCTTTTCCATCAATCGCGTCAGTCCTTGCTATGTCCTTTTCCAACACACCCCTGGACCCCCCACGGTCCGACCTAATGATGAGTATCACCCACCAATTTAACTCTATCAACAAAACAATTCATGCTCCATATATACGAGCGTGTCATCAATTTAGGAGTATTAAAATTAAAGCTAGATTAGATCACTTCTGACTGTGATTGATGTGAGGTTGTCTCTCTTGTTATTAGTCCCCTTATTTCTAAGAAGTGCGCCGACTTGGCTTGACCTTTCGGGTCGTCCCTATTTACGCAGCTGAACTAATGTCTAAACATTTGGGAGACACGCCGGTCCCAGGAGCACGACGGCTCCGTCCAAACAAAACTAACGTAAAGTGTTCTAAACTAACGCGCAAAGATTAGTCATGGAGAGACGACGCTCTCCGTTTTATCTCGTTTTCTGACCGCTCGTCGACGGCAGAGGCTTCAACGATCGTAAACCCCGGGGCTGTTTTTCAGGGGAGACGACTTCCCCTCGGCACTGCAGTAAAACCGGGTCATGTATTTATACGTCTATAAACACGCACACGTCTATAAACACGGCAACCACGACCGTCTATGTTCCTTTTTCTGTAAAAATGGAGCGACTCAAGTTCCACAATAATGATTTCTCCCTTTTTAACACTGTTCAATTTACAGAATTCGAAAATATCAACAGGTTTCTGCTCACCTTTTGTAGGGGCCCCAGAGAAATCAATTCCGTGGAAAAAGGTCCCCGACAATACGCCGATTGTCTACTTTTTACTTGTTCCTGTATCACGTCTTTCCGTCCGCAACTCCCCGACTCACGGCGCGGGGTCACCAGAAACTGTAGGGAATAATTACGCTTTGTTATTTCCTGGCGGGTTCACGCATCGGGGAAGAGACAACACGAGACGTCCGAGTTTAAATTTACAATAATGTATTCGCCCTAATACAAAGTTTGTAAGAAATGTGCTTCAGATCGATCTGGGTTCCTGTTCCTTTTACCTGCAGAACACACAAACTCATGTGCTTTACGTGCAGAGGAACAAGACACAAAGGAAGTTTGACTACACAACAGTTTTATAGCACAGGGGGGTCGTTCCTCCTCCTTAGTGTGGGGGTCGAGTCCGCTGCGGGCTTAGTCTGGTTTCGATCCTGGTCTCGGTCCTTGGCCCTTATATGGAGTTCTTATCTCTCTTTTGTTATCTCTGCTCCGAAGACCTGTGGAGGAGAGCATCTGCAGACACAGAAATACAAACACAACAGGGCCTTCACCCTGTGCTAAACACACATCAGCTTAACTTATATAAACTATAAACTAACTTTATTATGCGTTATCCTTCAGTCTGTTTAGCAGCGCCGCAAAAGTGCTATCGCTCTGTCTAACTA
The DNA here is from genome assembly GCA_015082035.1 of Chaenogobius annularis. Taxonomy (NCBI): domain Eukaryota; kingdom Metazoa; phylum Chordata; class Actinopteri; order Gobiiformes; family Gobiidae; genus Chaenogobius; species Chaenogobius annularis. The sequence continues at coordinate 6,316 of BJKM01001234.1, read as the reverse complement.
CTGTCGTTAATGCCGCAATTTTAAATAGATCTGTGAAAGAAATTAACGCCTACGTCTTCCTTGTACAGAGGATGACCCATGACTGGTGACAACTGGTAGAAATCTATGATGGACACATTTCCAAATGGAGAAAAGTCACCCGATTGTTTTATCTGACGCAACCGACCGTGAATGTAGGTGAAGATCTTTATATTCGACCATAGATATTTTATCAATTATAACAATCTGTAGATCGATGTATTTAGCGCGCCGTGTATTGAGCTTTTCCTCCCCCAGCGGCGTGTAGGGGAGGGAAATACTCGTCCCGATACTAAATGTGGAATGGATAGTAGCCGCCTGTAGATTATACGCCGCTATCCCTGTCGGAGCAGTTAATAAAACGCAGACGTTATCAGGACTATGGCACGTAGGAGCCAGTAAACGAGACGCCTCATACTGAATCGCTCTGATCAGGTGACTTTTCCCAGTGCCTGCTCCACCCGTAATAAAAACGTGTAATGGGTCAGGGTCGTTACCAGCAACTTTCTGTAAGCAGAATTGACGTATTTTGTAAAAAATGGACAGCTGTTGCTCGTTCAGAGTTCTCACAAGTGAAAGACCCTCTTTACGACTCATGACATTTGTTTTTTCTACACAAACCAACTTGCTCTGGTCTTACAGCTAAGTCTGGGAATGGGCTCTTGCTCGTGCTCAGAGGTAACAGCCTGCAACATCTCTCTGTACTCCTCCTTCAACTCCAACCTCTCAACTTCCTGCTCTGGGCAGAGCAAGCCCCATGCATCCTCTAGGACCACATCACCGTCCAACTGCTCCTGTACCTCCTCCAGGTCCTCAGCTGCAAGTTCAAAGCGCCGCCTATTTGTATCGACAATTACTTTAACCGCATGTCGAGACCCGTCACTCAAACAAACTTCTCCATGTTTATAAAATTGCTCAAAGGTTTCATACGGAGGCGGCTTAAGGTCGGCCTCAACGCGATACGGCAGGAACAACTGAAGGATACTTTGATGGAATAACTCTGTGTCTTTAGTCTCAGAGAAACGTGTGCATAACGGACAACCGCGGGTTTTGTCCGTGTTCTTTTAATAATCGCACCCAAATCGTTTTGCAACATAATTGGATTTTTACATTTGTCGGATGGACTAAGTAAGCGATATTCGGATACGAATGTCGCATTGCACATGTCGTTAAATGTAGAGTTCTTCCTAAGTAACGATCGATAGAGTTTGTCATCCAAATATCGTCCCCCCCTCTCTTCATTTATTTCGCCTATGGGTCTGCTCATGCGAATGATATTATTGCCGGTCGGAATGAATTCTACTTTACGTGAAAACTCTTTAAGGTGCATCCCCGTTACACGATAGACCGCTTCCTGCGCAGAGACATCACGATTATGAAGATAAACGCTGCCTAATTTTTTAAATGCCTCTTTCGCACTAAGATTACCTTTGGAAGCTTCTTTTTGCGCACAATTTAAGAGCAAACCCATTTCTCTCTCAGACTTAGATATATATGAAATGATATAAACGACACAAGCCCACGCATCTACAACAAACTGGATGTCCATATTGGCATTCCAACAATTTAATAACTTCTCGTTGTAGTTATTAATCCAGACTTCGTCGAGTTCCCGCTCCAAAACTATGTGTGTGTGTCCGCCTAAAACGCTGTACACTTGTTCAAAAGTGAACTGGGATAACCCCAAGGAAGCAAACAATTCCGGAGCACTAAGACACAGGTTATTCTCATCAAGAGTAGCATTCTTAAGCGCAGTCATAATACGTTCAGCTTCTTCCCTTGTAACAAGTGGGACAGATTCCGGGTCCAGCTGTTTAATAAACGTGCGCGTCGATATCGGACGTGGGAAATTAAACCGGCACACTTTTTTACCCTTCTTACACGTTTTGGAGTGACGTTTGGAATGCTGCTGCACCGAAGTAACTTTTTTCCAATAAATTTGGGTCCGAGGGTCGTTTACAGGTGACGTAATGATCCACAAACGTAATGACCTCCTCGTCAGTGTTTACCCCGAGTTTGGGGGCGTGTTCTATCCAGAACAGACAATGGACATGTGGGCTGCCCCTCTGCTGGAATTCTACACGATAGAAATAATCTATGACTTTACCGATGGGCTGAGCTGGTGACATAATTACTTTACGTAAGAAACGGCGCCAACGGGAGTCAAACATTCGAGCCGCGGTTACAGGGTGACGACGTAGAAGGTCACATCTCTCAGCCCAGTCTAAATCTGCAACCCTCCGGGTACTACCTTCCTGCTTTAAAAGCGTTGTCAAGAGGCTCGTCCACCGGAGATCTGCAGAGCTGAATGAACAAAACCACGTTGGAATACCAAGCTGACGAATGCACGCAAACAGATTTTTTTGTGCCGACTGCCAGAAGGGCGGTGTGCCTCTTATAGGCGTCATAAAACGATAACCGTTATCAAACTGAAGTAAATCCTGTAAAGTTCCTTCACCTGCAGCAGCATTACAACGACCGGAATGACCCTTTCGCAAAGCTATGGACACTTTGGACACAACCTGCTCTACTTCCAACATGTACAACGCCAAAAAGAGAAACTTAAAATTCTCTGCAAACCTGCCATCCACATGCATCAGTCTGTTAACAAAGTATCGACACAAGGTTAGAACGGGTTTTCCGAGGGGTATGGAACGTATTGCGTCCGAAGGGAAACTCCTTTGGAAAGCATTTTGCTTCATTCTCTTTATCCTTTAACAAACTGACTGGGCTGTTCCCCTCAGCCGGAGCCAAATTTAAAACCCCCTCAAAAATAGTGGTCTAGAGCCTCCTGAGCAATATCGACAGGCATGAAGAACGTGTCCTGGTACATGCAGTGCCGCTGTCGATCATGCAGAAGCTCGTCATCCAATTCTTCTGCTTGCTCCTGCTCCGCCCCCCGATTAGCCATTCATTCAGTAACGTCCGCTCCCGTATCCATAGCTACTACGTTAACGTCCGCTCCCGTATCCATAGTACTACGTTAACGTCCGCTCTACCGTACTCTACTACGTTAACGTCCACTCCTACGTTATCCATAGCTACTACGTTAACGTCCGCTCCCGTATCCATAGCTACTACGTTAACGTCCGCTCCCGTATCCATAGCTACTACGTTAACTCCCTCCCGTATCCATACTACTACGTTAACGTCCGCTCCCGTATCCATAGCTTCCTCTTCTTCTTCCTGTTAAACTCGTTAACCCACTCCTCATTAAAATCTATGTCTATATAATACCGATTGTGTTCTCTGAGAAACACAATGGCCCTCCGTACGCGCTCTGTATCCACATACTGATACTCGTAATGCCCTTTATACGAAAGTTTGCGCTTGAGTTTTACTGGCAACAAACAACCGTCCATATTGCAACGCGGCAAGAGCTTTACCGTCTCGGTAATTCGGGAGGGGACGCATGTCGATGGGCCATGCACCCCCGCTGACCCCCCTTTGGCAAGGCTAAAACTTGCATAAATGTATATTGAGCGCCACTAAGTGCTGTTCAACGGTGTTCAAGCACGCAAGTTCAGGTGGGATGTCGTCCAACTGTAAATTGTTGACTGAACTTTCAGGGGGCATTTCACCTTTACGGAGTTTGATGTTGCAAGTGTAGCAGATCCATAAACTACCTCGGCAATCGGAGAGGGGGCATGGGGTGGGACAATTAGAGCTGCACGCATGTAAATAAGCCTCCGAGATACAGGCATCTGCGATAGCAGCACATTTAGCTTTAGCCATAAAGTCTTCCTTTTTACAAGGTAAGACCTGGTTTCTAAATAAAAGCTTCAAACACACACAACAAACATATACTGGACCGTCTTCAACGTCCTTTACAAAACTGTTCCATGACAGAAGCGAAGTTTGACAGTTTTAGTTTGGATTGTTGTTTACTTTTTCTGTAGGCTGCACGAGTTTTATTTTTGAATTGCTCATTACTACGGTATTTTTGTTTAACAAGTGCTTTAACTTTTTTGTTTATGAAGGGGATTGGCTTTGTACTTTTGTTTACTGGCTGCTTTGACCTTTTGTTTTTGTTGTTTTTATTTGTTAATGCAGCTTTAAGTTTTGTTGATACTGTAATTAGCTTTATATTTGTTAATGCGGCAGCTTTAAGTTTTGTTGAATGTAAATTAGCTTTATATTTGTTAATGCTGGCAGCTTTAAGTTTGCCTTTATATTTTGAATCAACGCTGTATTTATTTTTATATGTTGGCTTTAACCTTTTCTCGATAATGCATATTGGTTTTATATTTATGTGTAATTGCGGTCTTTATTTTTAGTCTATATTCTAAATTCACATAATATTTGTTTTTTTGCAGCCTTTTTCCTCTCTCTATACTCTACATCAGCTTTATATTTTTGATGAAGTCTTTGTTTTTCAGCTTCTTTAAGCATTTGTGAATTTAAATTATCTCGTGCCAAATGCCGTTGTTTTACTTGTTCCTGTTTTATACATTTTTGCTTTCGTGTCTCTTTTATCGCGTCATGATGTTTGTTGTATGTGCTTTTTCAAATGCTTTTTCTTTTTCTTTAGCATGTACTTCGATAACGCGGGTTTAATTGTACTTTCGACATCTTTAATTGTGGGATTACTTCTGATTGGGCATCTGACTTTTTAGATCTAATATTGTAGCCTTTCAATGGCGATTCAGGGATTTGGCAGCATTCATAACAACCGCGAGTATTAGGTTTTGAGACGCAAGTTACATTTTCATAATGATTGTTGATATTTTCTAAGTAGATGCCTTTTGTTGACAAAGGCTCAGTCGTACAACTGTATTTCAGCCAGTGTCCATTGTAAAAAGTATAAACATTGACGCCTAAATAATCCGCGGTCGCATGGATTTCAAGTTCTGTGGCCCATGTGCCAACCCGACGCATGTTTGTTGAGCTGATATAAGTTTCAACAGACAAGTGGCCTTCACGCAATAGAGTTTTGTATTTTAGAGGGTGATTTTGAAGCTGTTTAAACAATGGCCAGTCTAATTTTCCGATGATATTTTTGAGTGCCACTAATTGCCTGCGAAACAGCGCGAAAGTAACAATTGCCATCCGCAACGATTTTGTCTTTTGACACAGCGTTCCCAGTGGCCCTATAGTTTTGAGGATCTACTACAGCTAACTTCTCAAACTCAGCCTTAAGGAGTTTGCACAAATCCTTACAAACACCTTCACCAATTGGATTGAAGAACAGGGCATTGTCTTGAACACCAGTGCACAGCACATCTAAATCCACATCAGGGCCTTTTGTGGTTTTCAATTCATCTCGGGGTACAGAAGAAACTTCTGCGGGCTCTTCACCCTTTAAATCCTCAGACTAGCGGTTGGGGGAACAGACTGAGAAAGGTCTGTGGGCTCTTTGGTTGGGGAAACAGAAGGAGAAATCTTCTGCAGGCTCTCTGCACTTTAACCCCTACGTCTAGTGGTGGGGTTACAGAAGAGAAACTTCTGCACGCTTCTGCGCTTTACTTTACACCGCTCTGACTAGTTGTTGGCATTACAAGAGAAACTTTGGACGCATTACGCTTCAAACCCCTCGGACTGTGGTTGGGATTACAGAAGAAACTTCTGCTGCGCGGTAGCCTTTAAATCCCTCACACTAGTGGATGGGGTAACAGAAGGAGTAACTTCTGTGTGCTCTCTGCTCTTTAAACCCCTCACGCAATGTCACAACAACATATTAACCCAGTAATTCAAACGCTTTTGAACTGCTTTCAAACAGGCAGCCAAGCACAAAAATGACTGTACACAGCGTCAATATCATTAAAATACACTATCACGCTTTTACCGTCATGATGCACCAAACCGTTAGCACCGCGCGAATGAAGTCGACCACTGCATATCGCCCATCGAGTTTAATCACTGCACAAGTAGTAGCACAGAGTGTAAAAAGACAGGTGTCATACTGCGCAAACACTGTTCTAAACCACAATCCAAGGTCACGCACAAACCCCATCTCGATCAACTGCTCTCAACTACAGTCACATCCCCGGCAAGAAGAATCACCAAAGCAATTTGAAATGACGACCTCTACAACCACTCAGTTGGCAACTCTGAGACAAGTAGCAGACCGCCTCGTAAGTACCAACACGACGGCTCGTGTACAGTGCATCCCCGAGACACAAACCCGTCTAAATGCCTTCGTTCCCATGAAAACACACTGGACCGTGGCTTAGCTAAAGCTATCAGTGATATTCCATACACTGTTAGCCCGCCATATGAACATGGCGTACCCTGAGGAAACTACCCCTACCCCAACAGGTAAAACAAACTGTGACTTAGCTTTGTTTGTCAGCTGGTG